>PVHP010017576.1:0-34304 GCA_004024765.1 Zapus hudsonius | reverse complement strand
ATGAGCACCACTTAGCTGGCTCGTCAGCTGTGTAGCATGTGGGGTTGTTTAGCCATTGGCTACACACCCTTTCATACATTGTCCTTAGATACTTTTTCAAATGAATGAGTAAATATTTTGGGCTGAAAAAATGATTACATTTCGGTTGCTTGATTGTTAACTTATTAATATGGAGCTGTCTACATTTTGTCTTTTTTTTGTCTTCTGCATACTTTTTAAACCATGTCATCTAGAAATTTTACTAATAACTTACCATCATGGTCAAGCAAAAACCTCACTCATCAAATTATGTAATGGTCAAACAATTCTGTGGGTGTTGTGTACAATTTCTAAGAGCACAGTCTTTGGCCCCAGAAAAGGGAAGTCTAAAGAGAATTGCTGTACAGGCAAGATAAACTGACCCTCCTTTCCCAGCACTTGGAAAGTGATGCAAGGTCCCAGAGATGCCTTTTGATTTCTGTCCTCTCTGTGATCCATGGCTCCGGAATATACATGACAGAGACCCAGAAATGGTAACTTACTCTAGTGGAGACCAAGTGTGGGAAAAGCAAAAGTGTCCTTGATGAATTGCTAAAAGCTGAACAGGACAAGTTTGAGATTTAAAAACCTAGTGTCCAATCTGAGGGTGAGCCCTTCCTGCCTCCAACAGGGAGAATGAAATGGAGCCGTTCTGAAATAAACCCAGAGAGCTATGTTCTTTTCAACAAATCCATCCTTCTAAACAAACAAACAAACAAACAAACAAACAAACAAACAGTACAAAAACACAGGGAGGAATGCAGTTGAAATAAAAAAGAAGCATGTTCTTCTGTGTGAGCAAATGCTTTGCTGTAGAAGTGAGCCAGGAAGGAAGCAAAGTCCTTAGACACAAACTTCCACTATTTCAGGAGAAGAAGGAGGAAGCCTCTGGGAAGGGAAACCTCCTTTCATGTGGAGTGAACCTGGAGGAGCACATCTGCGCAGAGCTTCTGTGGGCTGCTTCTGCTCCAGCACACACCCAGTCAGAAGAGAGACACTTTTAGTCATGTTTTATCAGTGTCTGAGGGGCAGGGCTTGAACTAGGCGAGGAGAGATGAAAGTGTCAATAGAAGTCTTTCTCCCACAGGACAGGTAGGAGTTTATGAGACACAGAGAGGGTCTGGGGAAACTGGGATCTCCAAGGAAGAGCTCAAAATGCCACTAGGAGGATCTTGGGTGGGGGTACAACTCTGAGGTAGAGCATATAATTACCACAGGGAGGCCTTGGGTTCCATCTACAGCACCAAGGAAAAAAACATCACAATCAGAAGAGAAAGAGTTGGTTAGGTTAAGGAACAACACAGAAAAATCCCATTTGGAAGGTTTCTTTCAAAAGCTGGGGGTCATTCTATATTTTGATGACTTTGTGTAGTTCAAGGAAACAAGATAATTAAATGAAGTTCCAATTCCTGCTCTTACTTTGGACTTCTTTTCTTGATTGCTTTTTATATTTGTGCATATTAATTCTGCATGAAAATGGGCTTCATTGTGACTTTTGCACTTCTGTGTATAAGTTATGTTGATTATGTCTACCCCTATTTAATATTATTTTAGGATGCTGTGATAGTTGGTCCTCATTGTCTACTTGACTAGATTAAGAAGTGCTGGGAATGCTGACACCTCTGTGTGCCTGTGGTGGCATTTCCATGGAAGTTTGATATACAGGACAGTGACCTGGAGGGAAAGACCTACCTTGGTCTTCCCACATGGGAGTGGGAGGAAGGCAGCACGTGTGAGCGAGCGTGCAAGCCCCTTTCTGAGGGAGTGTGTGCATGCTGCTGCCACAGCTGCTGCCATCAGACTCCAGCTTCTTTAGCCTTTCAACGAGGACTCACTACCAGGAACTGTCTAGGATTTTCAAGGCCTTCTTATCTGATAGGCTGCTGAGGCTCCCAGCTTCTTAGATAGGGCGGCTATCCCTATCTTTGCCTTCCCCACATGCAGAAAACCAGTGCTGAACTGTCCAGTCCCTTTCATGTAAGCCAACCCAACAAATCCCCTTTGTTTTATCCACATATATTGTGTAGGTGCTGGCCAGTTAGAGAAATCTAACACAGATGCTTACCTGACGTCACTCTGAAAGACTGTTCAAATCTCTATCAGAGCTGAAAATGTATCAGAAGTGAAAGAGACATTCCATGAGGCTGGGAAGAGGAAGTCCCAGCCCTGCCCAGGGGCCTCTTGCTGGACCTCTCACTCCTGTGGATTGCTAGGTGGAGGAAACAATCCCAGAGAACACTTCCACAGCCCTCTCCTCCGAAGAAATGGCTGTGGCTGTGCATTGCTTGTTCTGCTGGCAAAGGCGGATTGCTACCCACTCGAGAGGAAAGACACTTCTCATTCAGTCCCATCCCTTGAACTTCTTTGCAAAAGGCTAATGGTATCCTCTGGGCACTGTGATCCTACAAGTCAGAATTTTTAAAAATCCTTATTTATTTATTTATTTATGAGAGAGAGAAGGGGGGCAGACAGGAAGAGAGTATGGGCACACCATGGCCTTTTGGCCACTGCAAATGAACTCCAGACACATGTGCCACTTAGTGAATGTGTCTTTACATGGATACTGGGGAATCAAACCTGGGATACCAGGCTTTGCAAGCAAGTGACTTTAGTCACTGAGCAATCTCTCCAGCCCTAAAAGTTAGAATTTTACTGCTCTTTGTTTTAAAGGAGTTGAAAGAAAGCATTATGGATCCTCTTCCATCTAAATTATATCCTCATGTGATTCTCTTAAATGACAATTTCAAGTATTTTAAAATATAATATTAGAGGACAAAATTAGACTTTCTGCGAACAGTTAGAACTTCATTAGGCAAATATCTGTTTACTTTATACTTGGCTTGATTCTAGATTGGATATGTGGCCTCATTTTGAAGATTGTGTTAGCACATCATTTGTATTCACTTAGCCAGCACATTTCTTTGTGTTTCTTTGCGGCTTCTTTGTTTTCCCGATGGGAAGCCACATCTGTAATATGTATCATATAATTGTGTGTGGCACTGCTTGAATATTACAAATTTAACTGACAGGACCTCATCGATTTGTCATTATGAATGTACAACAAAAGCATGAGATCAGTGTCTGATTTGAGTTTAGCTCTTCCATGCAATTAATCTTCCTTTTAAATAATTGATTTTTTTTTTTTTTACTAAGAAGAGCTTATCTGTGTGCACTGGGCCTTAACAAAGGTGAGCTGGCTTCATACTCACTTTCTAATATTTTTCACAAGCTGGCTTGATATTTATGGTCCTTATCTTGAGGCACTAATTGTTTCAGCTCACCTGAACAATTTGTAGGTAAAAATGATTGTTAATGTTCTGGAATTTCAGCTAATTTATGTGGTTATTTAGCTTATGGAGAAGATATATGCCTTTTTGTGGTGTCATTAAGTATGTTTTTAGTAATATGGAAGATATTCTAATATTTGCAAATCTGTTCCTCACTTATAACCTTGAATTTAATTTAGTCCATGGTTATGTAGAACAGTGGAGACAGGGTTATTTTGTATAGCAATAAGTGGGTTTTCTCTCAAAATTAATCTGATAAAGTATCATTTATCAGATTTAATCCATTTATTAGAGAACTACATGAGGTTTTCTATTTGTTTTGAAGTCTTTCTTGTAATATTGAAATTTCCCATAGTTCATTGCAACTTACAGACAGAAGAGCAGCATCAGTAGATCCGTGAGGGTGAGGTGAGACTACAGTGAAGTCTCAATCTATGGACCCTTGTCTGGTCACTGCAGTTTAAATCATCAGCGTTCCTTCAGGTGCTTTTCAAGGTTAGAAATGCAGCTCTGACTTCCTGCTGGAGTGCAATGCTGTCATTTTATAGTTAAGCAAATTGGGAGTCACACATGAGGGAGGTTAAGACTAAATTGCTAGCCTTATACCCAGAGCAAACACTACTCTTCTGGGGTTTGAACTGGACTTTATTGCCTGTCTAGAGAAATAGCAACGTTTGAAGGTCAGGAAATATATGCCACACATCCACGTTCTTTATGTAAATATGTGGTCAAGGACATTCAAAAGAAAATGGCAAATCCACTTTATCTTTAAACATTCTTCTCTTCTGATTGTACTAAATAGCCTGGTGAAATATTATTTGGAGGTTGGGAGCTCAAGAGGTAGGACATTATATTGAAAAAAATAAGATTATATACATGAAAGTGATTTGTAAACTCTATTGTGAAGGTAGCTGCCATTATTATTTTGTCTAATTTCTTTCCTGATAATGTTCCTACATTTGTGGTTTGCTGAATCACCTTAAATGCAGAGGCAATATTCTCTAGTTGATTTTCAGTGTAATTGAATTTTCATAAAGAGCAAGATGGCATAGTTACTTTGCATTTTAATAAAATGAAAGGGCTCAGATCTCTAATGTATTGCATGCAAGGGCAGTATAATTTCTTTAGAAATTTATAACTATGATCTAAAATATACTTTGAACAACTAAGTTTTTATAATGTCATGGAAACTTTCTGTTATTTTTAAAAGGTCTAATTAGCAATCTAACTTTGACCTTAAAAGAAATATGACCCTTCTTTAACAGTGTATTATGTGCTACTGAAATAATATGCCTAGTAAAATTATTTTTATCTATTTATTTGTGCATCACAGCCTCTTGCTCCTGCAAATGAGCTTCAGACACATGCACCATTTTGTGCATCTGGCTTGATGTGGGTACTGGGGAATTGAACCCTTGCTGGCAGACTTTTGTAAGCAAGTGCCTTTAACAACTGAGCCATCTCTCCGTCTTCAGAATACCTAGTTTTATAAAAACATATTGTTAATTTTCTTTAAATTATTTACATCGTGGAAATTGCAACCCATGAAAATGTTGAGCAGAGGCTGGGGAGGTGGCTCAGTGGATAAAGTGGTGGTCCAAACATGAGGACTGAGGTTTGAGTCCCCAGCACCCACAAAAAAGCTGGGTGGCTGCAGCAACCCACTTGTAATTCCGGATTTCAGGAAATAGGGATGGGATCTTCAGGCATCAAGAGCGAGCTCTGCCACTGCAGATGAGAGACCCTGCCTCAGGAGAAGTCAAGTGGAGAGAGACAGAGGAAAACACTCTTTCTCTGTACATGCATTAGCCCACACATGCTCGCTCACCCATGCATGCACATACTTATTCACATATACATATGCAGACACCACAGACATACATACATAGACACAAACTCCCTGAAAGTTGTCCCAAAGTATACAATAAACCCTTACAGATTCATTACCTAGCTCTAATATTTTTTTTTACATTTATGATATCAGAATTTTCAGAAAAAAACCAGCTATAAATCTCAGGCCATTTTGTTATTTTTGTTGGTGGAGGTGCATTATATTGCAGAGAACAACACAGTAAATAATATAACATGTACTTAATTAACATTGGATAAACTTCCCCTAATGTAGCCCACCTTCAGGATGCAGCTGGTGGGCTTTCAAAATATCACTTCCTTTCATATAACCCCAACCTCAAGCCTCCTGTTCATGCTTTCTGATATAAATATAGCCTGTCTGTAATTTTCATGTATGTTCCAGAAGTTTGTCTTTTTTTTTTTTTTCCTGTTTTCAACCGGGAAAGAATTTGCTCACTAGGAAATATTTGTCAATGTCAGAAATGTTTCTGGTTTACAGGTTTTCACATTTGAAGAGCTGCTACTGACATGTAAGGGGTACACTAGGGATATTGGTAAGCATCTTACAAGGCGAGGACAGCCGTCTAAAGGAATCACCTGACCCCAAATGTCAGAGACACAGGATGAAAACAAACTACTCTAGGCATCCTCCCCCCCTAAAGGAGCAGAGACCACTTTTGGAAAGACAGTCCAAAGGCTATGGAGGGGGTCACAGGCGCTAGGCATGCTGCTTGGTTCTTTGATTCACCTTTCTATGTGGGAACTGGTAAAAGAGACAAAAGTCTTCATTTCATTCTGTTCCATGTCAACTGAATGTCATCTGAGGAAACACTTTTTCCCAAATGAAAGTGTGCCTGAGCTCAGCCACCATTGTCATTCTGATTATTTCTCATTTCCATTTGCCCTGGGGATTCTCACCACTTTGCTACTAGGTGCACCTGTCTTTGGTTTTTGCAGGTAGATGCCAATGAATACCAGCAAGTTTTGGCCTGGTCATTTTGTAATTTCTCAATCTATTTCTCCACCAGATCCACTGCTACTTGGTACGCAGTGTCTCTTAAAGGTGCCTGCTTACAAAGCCTGGCATCCCAGGTTCAATTCCTCAGTACCCATGTAAAGTGGTGCATGTCTGCATCTGGAGTTCGTTTGCAGTGGCAAAGGCCCTGGTGTGCCCATTCTCTCTCTCCCTCTCTTTATCTCTCTTCTTATAAAGAAAAACATTTTAAAAAGGAATATCTCTGGTTTATGGGATTTCCCACCCTTACTATAGGGAGAATATTTGTATAGCTAGACTTTTTTCGGGGTAGTAATTTGCTCCTCACTCAGTATGTACTTTGTGTCCTAACTTCCCTTCTTTTAACTATGAGGAGTTCTCTGTGCTATATGTATTTGTGCATTTCTCATAGTGGGAGACATGATCACACATTTCAACCAGACTCCAAATTTCTTGTCATTCAGGAGAACATTTCCTAAAGTGTATTCTATGTATCTGAAGTATAATGAGATCAGTGAAGTTTATTTTTTTGAGATATGTTTTAATGGCCAAATTCTTTTGGTTTCCTTGTTGTCAATCTTCTCAGAAGCTTTAAGAGAATCATGAGTACTGAAATCACATTTCCTCAACTTATTTGAGTATAGATCTTTACCCCATGGCAGATTTTTTTTGGGGAAAGGGGTTTGGAAAGCATAGATGGGTTGCAGGCTCTGAATGTTCAACTTGTGATTTCTTTTTTTAATAAAAGGCTTTATTAAAAAGTCAGGCATGGTGGTGCATGCCTTTAATCCTAGGACTTGGGAGGCAGAGGTAGAGGAATCACTGTGAGTTTGAGGCAGCCGGGTTCAATTCCTCAGTATCCAAATAAAATGGTACTTTGAAAAACCAAAAATAAAAAAAGCTTTATTAAATTTTTACATAATCCCTTGTTGATGTCCTTGCCTTCTTTCTTGCTCTCCTCCATCATCCACGAAAACCTTTGATGGACTCAATGTTATGCAGGTCTTGTTCAGGTAAGACAGCTGCTGTTAGGTCATGAATATACATACCATGTTGTTTCTGGGACACAGAATTCCAAAGTACTCCTCCTCATCTTTTGGCTCTAACATTCTTTCTGTCACCTGTTCCATTATAGTCTCTGAGCCATTGGAGGCATGAAGGCCTCAAATCCAGTTAGAGAGGAGTTGGTTACACCCATAACAAACATGCACTATTGTACTAGTGCATTCATCTTGTCTATGTGGCCAGTTGTGTAGCTTTCAGGGTGCACTGCTGGTTAAGATGATCTTCCTAGTACTTATTGGCACCATGATTCCTACTTAGCAGAGAGGGGGCTTACCTCTCAGCTCTAACTTGATGTCTTAGTGACCTGCAACTGAAGCATGTGGTGTCTTCAGCAATATGGCTTTACTAACTAGTCTTGGTGGGAAACGAGTATCCTGGACAATGGCCTATGTTTTGGGGACCTCAGGGCCCTCCTTGACCAACAACTCACTAGGTGGTATCCTGTCACTGAATTTTTTATGATATAACCAGTGGCTTTTGGACATAGCATTTACACCCCCTTAGGGAACTTCTGCTCAAACTCATTTCGCATCTTAGAAAATAATTTTAACCACAAAATGATGAGAAATTATATAGAAAATTTATATTTTTATTAGTAGGTATTAGAGCTCTAGTTAAAGAAGTTATCTTTCCTTATGCTGGGCACAGACCTGGCTTATGCTTGTTATTAATTTTGGTTATAATTGTAATTTTAATAATTATTCATTGTAATTATTAATATGGCATTCAAAAGTGACCTGATTTGGGTAAGAAATAATCTCCTAGTTAAAAAGCAAGAACATGGTATTTTGGACAAAGTTAACTTTGTTTTTAATTCCAGCTTGATGTCAGCCTAGTAGAAAACAATACCAGTTACATACTTAAGCTGAGGTGTTTTATCGGTGAAATAGAGAATAATGATTCTTTAAAGAGTTGTAGAAGGGCCATTATGAGAACATACAATGCTTAGACTGCAGAATCTGCATGTAGTGGGTAGGTACTAAGTAAATCATGGCTTCTTTATCATTATGATTGCATTTTAATTCATGATGTTTCAATTCCAAAAGAAAGGAATGAGAACCAAAGTCACAGTATGAGCTATTATTGGAAGTGAGGTCCCAGTTATTCTACTTCCCAGGAACCTGGTGTGCCCAGGAGGAGAGGAGAGTGTGCAGAATCTGAAACAGCAGTCAGAGGTTTAGGTCAAGAGCCTTTGCCAAAAAGGAAACTGTTTACAGCCCTGCCACACCCATTCTTACGGTTCTGAGGTTGAAACACCTGGAAGCTGATGCTGAGCTCTTTGACGGCCACCATGACACAGACTGAGCATCCTGACCTAAACCATGAACACCCTGCATGATGTCAGCTTCCCAGGAGAAAAAGAGAAAGAAGGGAACTTGAGAAGGTTATGAATATCTAAGGAAAGCTGAACACTTGGGGTTGGTTTGAATGCTAAGCTCCAGCAGTGCCTCGTGGAAAAATACAAATGAAGAGAAACACCAGGTGAAAGATTGATGCAAGCAGTTCAAGGAGCCGTCCTAGGAACAGCAGATGGGGAAGGATGAAGACCATCCCTAGAAGCAGACCTGCGAACAGCAGATGGAGAAAGATGAAGACCATCCCTGCGCTCTTCCTGGTTAGATGCTTTCACTCTGGTTCAATTAGACTATTAGGCCAGAAGGAAGGGGCTGGTCTTACCTGAGCTGACTCCCCCCCCCCAGTTGTTTAGTATGCTTTATATTTGCAAGAGAATAGAAACATTTTTGTAGCACAATGCTTCAAATTTGACCAAATTACATAACATCTAAAAGCTTGTGGTAGGCACTGTGACATTTTATACTGATTGTAGAAGTAAATAATCTTGTTACTTCACAAAGCAAAAAAAATAGTCTGACCTTTCATAAAATAGGTAGCATTTTATAGTCGTGCTATTTTTATCAGTATTTATGCTAAGTGAGTTCTTATATTTCTAGGCCTTGTGCATATGCTCTGTTTGATCACAAGATCCTTAATTATTTGACTTTAAGTTAACCAAAGGGAGATTGTTTCTGGTTCAGGGTTGATTGAGCCTCTTGTAAACAAGTGATTCTTTCAAGAAAGAAGGATTTAACATGAAGGAAAGTCCTCTGCTAGCTTTGGAGAAGCAGACCGCCATTATGAAGGAGCAGGGCATGGAGCAGGGAAGAGAATTTTGGGGCTCAGAAGGAGTCCCCAAAGTTTAGGAACCCCAATTTTGAGTCCTGTTCTATTTTTAACAAAGAATTGCTTAAAAATGAAACTCAAGAAGGATAAAATAATAAATTATGAATTAGCACCAAAATTATAAATTAGTAATTTTATTTAGAGAGAAATCACAAATTGTGGAGTTTTTAAGAGGGAATGGGATCTAGGAAGGAAGGCTAGAACAGATTCATAAACATGTGGGAAGTAGGAAACACGCTCATGTGGAAAACACTGCATAGTTTATAAGATTTAAAAAAAATTGAGGTTTTTTAGGGAAAGACTGGAGTAGAGCCATCAACATGTGGAGGTTAGCACTTAGGTGCATATGTACAGAGATTGAGAAGAAACACATAGCATTTGTCTTGTGCTTCTTCCCTTAAGGAGACTAGCAGAGGGAAAATATCAAAGCAGAGAACAAGAAATTAAGATGAGAAATGGGTAGTAAGGAGTTATAGCCATGGTTACCCCAAGTTTAGAGAAGTTATACTGGTAACAAGCCTAGAATTAGAGAAGGCATCCACATGGTAGATCTGGAGTTAGATGGAAATACACACATGGTAGGTTTAGAGACCACAGAAAAAAATTGCATGTAATTAAAGTGAGAAGTCACCCCAAAGTAGAAAGCAGAGGCAAACAAATAAGTTCCCCTCAATTAAGAAGCAGTATTATGCTTGAGGCAGACTCACATGTATTCCTGTGTCCAGAGCAAGGAGAGGCAGGCAGAGAGCCAAAGAAGGCCAAGGGAAGCCTTTGTAACAATTAAAAATGTATTCTTTCATCAGATTCAGGTATGTAAAGGAAAGATCAGATTGCTTTGTAGATTTGGAAGGTAGACTCCATGGCCAGCCCACCTCATCCAGCTAGCCAGGTAATGCACTAGACAGTGGGTAGCAGGGGACTATGGTTTGTTGTAGATGAGTCTTGTAGATGAATCTTGATCAGACAAAAGTCCCAATCCTGCCAAGAGTTTCATTCGTGCCAGGTCAGGGTGGCATGTGGGGTGGCATCTCCTGGTTTTCCCTGGGCCTCAGTCTCTAACTGAAACTGCCTAAAAGAAGCAGCTTTCTCCTGTTCTCCTGCCAGATTTGAAGGAGCAGACTGCCATCATGTAGGGGGAGGTATGTGGCACACAACAGTGATTAGTCTTGAAGTGGCAGCCAAAAAGAAAACATGTACTTCCGCCCTATAATTGCGAGGAACCAGGCACTGGTGCAACTTGGTGAGTTTAGAAGATCTTGAAGTAAGTCCACATGAGGATGTGGCTTTAGTCAACAGCACTTTGATTTTCAGTTTGGAAGATCCCCAGCAAAGAGCCCAACACAACCATGAGCCAACTATTCTAAAACTGAGAGAATAAGTGGATGTCATTGTACATTACAAAAGTTGTGATAGTTTGTCACATAATGTTTAAAATACATATAATATTAGGCAAGTTTGATAAATTTTAAGTATGATGACATTTAAAGCCAATTTAAAAAAGAATGAAATTCCTTTTTTATGTTCTTCACTGTGGACAATTTAATCAGGGCCAAAATGTTTAATGACAACTTATTCCATACCTGATCAAATCTTTTCACTAAAAATTAATTCTAAAACCACAATCAGCTAAATTTATGCTATTTTTAAAGAAAATGTGTGAATTGATTAACTTGTGATTTTAGAGCATTACTTCAGCTAAATACTTTAAAAGATTTTGTTTGAATATATGTGAAAGAAACTTAGTAGATTTTATGTTTTACATTTGGTAAATACCACAGCATGATTCTGATATATTCATTTTCTAGATCTGGACATTTCAGAATATTTTAAATATTAGGACAATTTTTATGGATTTTAATAGCATATAGAATCACCCCAAGAATTGAAATATAGGGCTATATGAAAATAAAAAGTTCTGCACAGCAAACTGTTAGCACAGTGACAATGTCACCATAAAACTGGTTCCAAAGTATGCTAATTAAAAAAACTAAAAAGCTAATAAAAATAAAAAAAACTCCTTTACCATGATTTTTATTCACTAAAGTTGTGTAAGTCAGAATCCATGAGCAGCTAGAACAAAAAGATATGTTTCTTCTTGGTGGGTGAATAGCAAAGACCTCTTTCAAACTAGGGCATTGATATTTTCATAGGCATTAGAGTCAGTAAAACTTATTATTGATCGACTATGTAAGATAAATTCTGATCTTCCTGTCAGCTTTTGTCTCTGTAGCCCTTTGCTTTGTCATACACTGCTTGTCATCAGAGATAACTTATATTTCATGAGAAATTGAGGTTGTCATATTTTAATCTAGAGGGAGAAGTTTTATTTTGTATGTCGTTCCCAGAAGAACACGAGTTTATACTAGATTTAAGGCTTTTGGGTGATTAAGAAAGGAAATGTCCTGAGGATCTAATCAAAGGCTTTTAAAATCTAAACAAAGTTACTGTGACTTCGGGAATCTTCAGGAACTGGCTTAGGTTTACCAGGACTTACTTTATAGTGTAACATACTGAGGAATGTGCCCATGTGCATGGGCACACACTTGCTATTGCTACTTGGATAAGGGATTGTGCAGGAGTGATTCACCTTGAGTGTGTGCATCTTGTTTTCCTCCGTTGCAAATGTTCTTCTGACAGCATGGACATATACTGAACTCACTGAACTCTCTTCAAAATGATTTCATCCCTTTGAAACCTCAAAGTATATGTTTGAAATAAGAGAAGGGAAAGAAGATTGTTAGTGAGGATAGGATTGTGTATGATTGACCTAAAAATATGGCAGTTGATTAGCTCAGATGTTTTTGTGTATTTGGGAAGCATTGTGGTATTTCACATTGCTTTGATGATCTGCTATTTTTACATCAACAATGGTGGTGGGTCTTCAAATATATAGATATTCTCCCTGCTGGGCTCTTAAGCACCATGTGAAAAACTGATTTGTAATTTTGTAAGCAGCAAAGGTCTTTAAATGAAATTGATTAAACATTTCTTTTCACTCATCTTCCCTAAAGCTCTCTCCTCCATGAAAACACTCAGAATTGGAATGTTTCTGAGGTTGTCTGTGGGTTTCATTAGCTGGGTGCAACTCGAGGTTTACTAATGAAGCTGGATGGTGCTTGCTGTCACTACTGATGATTTGAAAGAATGCCTTAATGATCTCGGCATCGATTGTGGCTGCTTTCCTGATAACCTCTGCAGTGACCATGCGGTAGCATATTTTTCATGTGGAGTTTTTCTTTTGTAAGTTTGTCTGTTTACTTGATATTTTGTTGTTTCTACTTCAGCCGACAGGGAAGATTAGCTTAGCTGCTATTCATTTGGGGAAAGATGATTTATAGGTATTTATATTTAATGAAATTCCTCCCTTTTCCAGTACATTGTGGATAAACACCCAGGATACTGCAGAGGTTGCTAAGTAACTCTTTCTGAAGAAACAACACAATCTTGTATCATCACATCTACGTGAATCTTGGGGTGGCGATGCCCCCTTTTAATTAGAGGTTAGGCTGCTTGTATTTGTAAATGTTTTGTATGATTATACACAGCCTGATGTTTGGCCATTCTTCGAAGAGTTAGATGCTAATTTTTCTCTGTTTGTGGTTGTCTTGCTTGTTTCGGTCAGAGTGGGCAGGGAGCGGATGTGTTTTAAGAATGCACAGCATGTGACTCACCTCAGACTTTGGTCAACATTTTAACTGAATGACTTGAGCAGAGCAGATGTTTCACTGATTTCCACTAGATCTATGACACCAGGGATCTCAATCTTTCTTGTGACAGACGTCCAGAGTCAAAAAGTTTAGTTACCACTGCAGGCTCTGTGACCCTGAGTAGGTCACTTCATCTTCTGTTTCCTACCTGTAAAATGTGCACTGTATACCTCAGACTTCTCAGGAGAAGGAAGAAAGGTTCGTTGTGGCTCTGGGTTTCAGAATTTTGGTGCATTGGTTCTGTTTTGGGTCCTTTGGCAGCAAGTGACATCGTAACAGAGGTATGAGGCAAAGCAAGGTCACTCACTTCCTGACAGGCAAGAAGCAAAAAGAAAGATAAGAAAGGGCAGAGGTCTCAATATCCTTGCTAGGGCACATCTTTAACAATATAACTTCTTCCACTAGGTGCCATGACCCAAAGTTTCCACACACCCTCAGTAACGCTGCAGGATGGTAATCAATTCTTTAATTCATGAGCCCAAGCATTTCTTTTACCCTGAGCCACAATGAAACCTTTCTCCTTTAAAGTTGATTATTTCAGGTATTTTTCCACACTGATGGGTAGCTGTTTAATATAGTCATATTTTTTCTTTAGTGTGACTATGTGGTAAAAGATGTATGGAGCTAAAACTGAGTCTACTTTTGAAACCTTCAGAAGAATGAGAGAATGGTTTTCATTTATTTATTTACTTATATATTTAGCTATAGCAGAAACAGATCTGGTGTTATGACTATTCACCTAGTTGTACTAATAATAATTCATAAGCTGTGATCAGTGGATATGGGGGCATCTGCAGAATGAATGTCCATCTCCAAACCAATTAGATTTTCATCAAACAGAGCTATAGTCTTATAGAATACTTAATTCCTTATGTGTTTATGGCTTAGCAAGAAATATTCTCATCTTTAGTCCGTGCCACTGCCTCTCAACATGAATTTGAATCAAAGAGTGATTTGGGGACATACTGCCATAGACTGTATGTGTAACAGAAAAAAGATATATCTACATGGGGTTGAACCTTGTACAGAAAGAGAATTTGCTGTCTTTTCTGAGGCAATGACTACAAGATGCAGAGTATGGAGGCTGGGGAGATGGATCAGTGGTTAAGGCACTTGTTTGCAAAGCCTACTGACCAGGTTCAATTCCCCATTACTCAAATAAAATCAGATGCAAAAAAATGGCACATACCTCTGTCTCTCTCATAGATAGATAGATAGATAGATAGATAGATAAATAGATATATAGATAGATGATAGATAAAACTTTAAAAAATGGAGACTACCGACTTGAAGGAGGAGTGGAGGTACACTTTATATTTCATCAATGTGTAGAAATGATGTCAGTCAGGTGTAAGGGTCAGGCTATGTCCTCCCCATTCCCATGTCTCTTGAGAAGTCATTTGAATAATGACAGAAGGTACATGTGGACTATTCAAGAGGAATATTAGAATGTAAAGAATTTGTCTTCTCTGAGCAGAAGACTTGGCAATATCTTTGTCAGAGCAGTGTAGGGGATGCATTATTTACTTGCTTGTTGCTATGAACAAATACCTGACCATAAGCAACTTAAAGAAGAAAGAGTTTATTTTGGCTTACCTTCCAAGGATACGGTTTTGAACAGCCAGACAGGCATGGCTGAAGAAACCTGAAGATGAGCTGGTCACATTGCAGTCATAGTCAGGAAATAGGACACTTAGGAAGTGGCACTGGCAATAAATCCTCAGGCTTACCCAATGACATACTTCTTCCAGAAAGACCCCCTCCTAAAGGTCCCTCCTTCCCAAACATATGTGGACTGAGAATTCAAACATGAGCCCATGGAGGCGTTTTATATTCAAACCATAACAGGAGAGCTAGGGAAGCAGATGGTTTCAAGTTCCTGTCACCCAATAGATGCAAATTTCTGTTTTACAAAGAGACTTCAGTGTGTGTGTGTGGAGAGAACATTAAAATGCTTAAACCTTTAAAGAGTACATTATTCAAGGCTTGTCTGTGTAAATGTCTTAAAAACTGGAAACATTATGGAACTTTTAAACTCCTTTTGTAAAGAAAGGGATAAAATCTGAAGGAATTTGAAAGTGGAATTACTATTATACCAATCCTGGGAATAACGGGGCTGTTTGTTTAGACAAAGGAAGCAATAGAAACCTCATTACCTTCACATTCCAGGCTGACGTGAAGCCCAGTAAGGCTGTGTCCTCTGCAGAATGCTTTTTATTAGAAGAAACATAAAGTCTCATTTTTCATGCCTTACAGCTAGCTGTAGAGAGACAGACACACAATCCATCCACCTCTCCCTGCTGCTAGATCTGTCAGTGCAAAGAAGAGGAGTTGACCAGAGTTGGGGTACTCTGGGGGAAGGAGAATGTGAACCAAAAGAGGGGGCAGTGAAACAGGAGAGGGAGGTCAAGAAGAACCTATTGTGTATGAAAACACCATAATGAAACCCACTCAGTTGTATACTAACTTGAGAAAAAACTAATTAACAAGAGAGAAGTCCATCATTTTTCATTTAAAAGGAGAACCCCACTTCTTTGGATCATTGTAGTCACAGTAAAATCTACCCCCTTTTGTATGTTTTGGATGAGAGGTGCTAGAATGATGCATTTAGCTTTTTTATAGCATTGGATTACTTTTTTCATCACTGTGATGAAATACCTGACAAAAGCAGTTTAAGTGAGGAAGCTCTATTTTGGCTCAGAGTTTGAGGGGATCTATTCAACTATGGTGAGGAGGCATGGAAGTTGGAGGTGCCCTGTGGCAGGAGGGCGTGGCTGGGTCTTTACCTCCTTGCATCTAGGGGGACAGAAAGGTCAGTGCTCAGCTCACTTTCTCCTTAGCCCATAGGATGCTACCATCCACATTGAAGGCGAGTCTTCCCCCTTCATTCAGTGCTATCTGGAAACAACTCAGCCAAAGTGTTCCCACTAATGCCTGGGTGTTTCTTAATCGAGTTCAATTCTCCATCACGATAAACTATCTCACATGTTAATAGAAGAAGAGGGGACACTGGTCCTTTTGGACTTGGTCCAACAGACTGCAGAGGACTGTTGCTAGACTTCCACAGCTCTTGTCCCATAAATAAATGAAAGAGACTTGTCGGGGTGAACCTTGTTTTATAACTTGGTGAGGTAACAAGTGCCTGGCCCTGACCACCTGATTGAGCCCAGAGCTTTTATTGCATAGTTCTGCTCTCCGTGCCCGAGATGGGAGTCATAGTGAAGAATGACCCAGCATTGAGTCAGAATTGTGGTGGATCCTGGAAGCAGTCCCAGAATTGATGGGACATGAATCATTATGGTTAGTAATTATCCAAACTTCTCCTTTCGGAATTTATTAGCTCCTCTAAAATTTTGCCTGGTGAGCGTCCTTGTCCAGCTTCAAGTATTCTTAATGGGGATTTTTCTAATTTAATGAATCTCCTCCAAAGTGTACTAACCGGATTCTCTCCACTTTCTTCCCATTTGTTTTCATGATGACCTTTGACACATGATGAACAAAAGCATTTTCCAGAGTAAATTTTCAGTAGTTTCATTTTTATCTCAGACAAATGTACATTTATATTAAAATCATATGAATCAAAATAATTCTATATCACAAGAGGGAATGCTAATAAACACTTATTCCTCTTCAAGGTATGTAAAAATTTACTTAAAATTAGTTATAATCTGCTGAAAACAATTTTGAATAAATTAGGAATTTTCTTTTTTTATTTATTTTTTATTGTCCATAATGAGTTACAACATTTAGTGGGCAAACAGTGAGTTGTTATCCCCAATTCCCCGCTGCCCTCCTCTCCCCAAACCACTGGATAACCTCCTCCATGGGTCGTCTGGATCAGTCCTTGTGACAGGGGACCATGGATAGCCTAGTATTCAGCCAGGTTCTCCTGGCCATGCCTCTGGAGAATCTCCCCCACCACGGCTCTTACAATCTTTCCGCCCCCTCTTCCGCTCAGTTCCCTGAGTCGTGGTGGATGAGTATTAAGGCTGCTTTAAGGTTGTGAGCTTAGGGGTCTTTGTGTCAAAAATCGTTGGTTTCTGTCTCACTGGCTTATCCTGTGTTGATTTAGGAATTTTCAAAAGGTGTTCCACCTCTATATTTCCCCCAACTGTTTTGAAAAATACGCATACATAGTCCTGTGCCACACAATGACATTTGTGGCAGTGGTAGAGTATGTATGTAATGGCGGGTCCATAAAATTATAATGGAGCCTAAAAAATCTTTCATCTGGTGATGTTTAAAATACTATAATGTCTTAGTACAGTGCATTCCTTATGTGTTTGATGCTGGTTTAAACCAACCTAATGGGCTGCTGGTCATATAAAAGTATAGTAATACAAGTATGTAAAGCACATGGTACTTTATAATGGTAGCAGGTGACCATTTTACTGATGTATGTATTTACTGTATTAGTTACTTTTCTGATTACTGTGAAAAATACCTGACAAAAGAAGCTTAGGGAATGAAGGGTTTTATGTTAATGGTTTGGGTGCATAATTCATCGTGACAAGGAAGACATGATGGTGAGAACATCTCTTGATGTTGGAATATGTGTGTGAAGCCTCTGGTCAAATTGAATCCATAGTCAGGAAGTAGAGCGAGAGAGTTGAATCTTTATGCTCAGTTGTGTTCTCCTTGTTATTCTGTCTGGGAACCCAGTCCATGAGAGTGCAACCCACATTGAGGGTGTGCTTTCCATTCTTCATTAAACCTCTCAGAACACTCCCTTCCAGATACCCCCATAGGTCTCTCTCTGATATGATCCTAAATCCCATCAGGTTGAAAATGAAATGAACCATCACAATCCCACACCCTAAAACATCACTTTAATCCACAATATTCTACTCCTGCCCCCCTAAAGCTCATGGCCATTACATAGTGGAAAATTCATTTCCACCAGTCTCCTAAATCTTAATAGGTTTTAAGATTGCTGAAAATTCCAGAGTTCAAAGCTTCTTCTGAGACTCAAGGCATTCTCTTAACTTTGAGCCCCTCTAAAATCAAAAACAAGTTACATATGTCCAAAATGCAATGGTACAGAATAACCACTTCTATTCCAAAAGGGAGAAATTGGGGCATATCAAGGAAATACAAAACCAAATTAAGACCTAAGTCTAGCAGGGCAAACACCAACTCCTTTAGCTCTATGTCTATCATCTAAGGCTCTTGGTATCACCTGGGCTCCATTTGCTTTGGGTATCCCTTCCTTTCCAGTTTAGCTGACTGTAGCATATGTGATGCTCTCTTGGGTTAGCTCTCCTCCATGCCTTTAGTTTTCTTCAGTAGACATTTCATGATTATTGGCATCTCCAACATCCTGGGGTCTTCATCATCTTCTAGGCTTCATCTTCACAGCTTCACATAATGGCCTCTAAGGGCCTCCTTACATTGCCTGGCTTCAGTGCCTTTCTAGAATCTAGGCACCAGCCTCTATGGTCACCCTCACTTGTGCATTATGCATGCCAGCAAAACCAGCACCATAGATGATGTTACCAAGTTCTGATGACACTTCACAATTCTGTGCCCTCTGTCACAGCTGCAGTAGTGTCTGTGCTGAACCTGGGAAAACCCTTCTGTGGTAGTTTGGCTGAATGTCCCCCAATCGATTCAAAAGTTTATTAAAGATTTGTCTCCAGCCTCCTGGCTGGAGGAGGTGTCATCTTAGCCTGGACTCCTAGTGTATTTCTAAGATGGATGTAAAATTCCAGTGATACATATGTAAAGAGCAGTTGGAGCTGAAGTTTGGAAGTCTTGCTGTTTTGGTAGTTGGAGTATGCTGGCTTGAGGTGATGCATTTCTCTCTCTGCTTGAATATGTGAAAGTGGCCAGCCTTTTTCTTCATTATTGAACTTCTCTTGGATCTGTTACTTGTCTGTTTGGAGATTCATCCAGTGGCCTGTGGCTGACTGTGACACATCCCAAGTGATTGTTTCTGAGTAGGGAATCTCTTCAAGTGGCGTTCTTAGTTCAGGATCTCTCCATGTAGAAGTGAAGTTACATTCTCAAAACATGGACCAAAGATTCTTTCCTCAAGGTACTTTGCCTATGGTCCAAGCATAAAATGCAAGGTTTCTTCTTAATTATGCTAGTTTCTTTAGCAATTTCTGCTTATTTCTCCACACTCTCCTTGTCCACAACTAGAAACATCCTCATGCTAATTTTCTTATCAAACAGCATTCTTTTGTATCCTTTTACTTCACTTCTCTTCCTCACTGTGAGCCTGGATAGGAGCTGTGAGCAGTAATACTGATGGCCTGAATGCTATGCAGCTCGGAAATTTCCTCTGTCAAACAAATTAGTCAATCACTTTTGAATTCAGCCTCACTCATGTTCTTAGGACATGGACATATTATAGCCAGAGTTTTTGTTTCCATAATAAAACATGAATTGCCTTTACCCCAGTCTCTATAAAATCTCTTTCCTTAAAAACTACAATTTTTAGTTTAGAAATTTTACATTTCTCTCAGAACTAACTCTAGGTTCCTCAAAATTCCCACCACAATGGTCCAGTAAGCTCTACTTGCAGTTTTCTGGCTTGCAGCTTGAAATGCCTCTACATTCCTCTTGCAAATCAGCTTCAAAGGCCTATAAACCACACAGGATTATCACAGCAACAACCTCATTCTAGAAGAAAACTAATTTTCACGTTAGTTTCTTTCCTCATTGCTGTAACAAAATGCCTGACAAAAGCAACTTAAGCTAGTAAAGGATTTCCTTTCGCTCACAGTTTGAGGGTACAGTCTGTCATGGGAATTGGGAGTGGGAGGAATGACAGCTCAAATAGATCTAGCTATGTATGTGTCAGGAGCTTCTGGCAGACATTACATCTGCACTCAGGAAGCAGAGAGAGATGAAAGCAATGCTGAGCCAGTTTCCTTCTTCTTTTTTTCTTTTTCAATTGCATATTCAGTTTCTTTTTATTCATCCTACCCCATGAGATGGTGCTGCTCACATTTAGGGCATGCCTTCCCTCCTCAGATAATCCTGTCTGGAAGCTCCTTCACAGAAATGTCTAGAGGTACCTGTCCCTTGAGGATTCTAAATCCAGTCAAGGTGACAGTGAAGGTTAACCACCACATCTACCTTATCTTTTATCATTGGAATGTATTCCACCTACTTATAAAATGATGTGAACTGTAAAACAGTATGACATTTTACAGGAGTTCCAGGCTTGCCTGGACTACACAGGTCCTATAAAAACTATCTCAAAGGAAAATAAAAGATATGTTTATATATCTTGACATCATGCTATCCACACTAGCTAGCTAGCACAATATTAAATAGAAGTAATGGGACCTGAATGTATTTAGCTTTTTATCAGTTTACAATCCATTTTCTTTCAGGGTCATTGTTTACAATAAAGGACCAAGACCCTTTCTTGGGCCTAATGTTTTATCGAACTCCAAATGGAATGAGAGGAAAGGGGACTCTGACTCACCCAGAAGAGAAAGAAAGGTGAATAAAAGCTTTTTTTGAGAAGGATAGGAGAGCTCTTGCACTGTGAGTGAGGAGCCATGAAAGAAGGACTATGACTCAAAACTATGTGATGGGAGCATTGCTTTTTGGCTCTGGATTTTATGGTCACTTAATAGATTTCTCTGGAATGCTGGGAGACACTCCTTTATGGAGGTAAGGTTTGGACTGCCACTTCCTTACTCAGGGCCCACAGATATTGGCCGGAGGAAGTCTTATGCCTCATCTCTGCCCTGGGGATGTCTTCATTGATTTCCTTAATAGTAGATAGGGTTATCTGGTCCTGGGCATCCTTGTTGCAAGCAGTACACAGAAGAGGCAGCATTTTTTGAAATATAATGTTTCCTACCAGTATGATGTGAGCTATAGATTTTTAAAAGATATTTTTATCTGATCAAGAACATTCTCTTTCTTTTTTAGTTGTTAAGAAGCTTTTTGGTAATTGATTCTATATTTAGTTGAATATTTTTCTACATTTACATGAATTTGATTTTTTTTTAATCTGCCATTTAAGGATGTTATATTAGTTGATATTAGAATGTTCACCAGACTCCATTCTTGGAGTTACCAGTTTTGGTCAAGATGACTTTTTATAGAATGATGGACTGAATTTGACAAAAAATTGTTTCCATAAACTCTTTTCTCTCATAATCTCTCTCTTTTTCTTTTTTCTTTTTTTGGTTTTAGTATAAAATATGGTTGCCATCAGATAGTATCTGACATACTAGCCTTCTTGAAGAAAATCACTTTATTGTTTCTATGTTTTTATTTTATTGATTTTTTTCTATGACATTTATTTTATTTCCTTTTAAAAATGATTTTGGTATTCATTTAATCTTTTTTTCTACTTTCTGTTTGCTAAATATCCATTTCTGGAGGTCCCTTCTTTCCTTCTTTTAAGCTCTATAAAATCTTTCAAAACCTCACCCTCTGTATGTGGTCTGTGGATTTCATTCATCAGATTCACAAGACAAGAACCTAGAGGTCACTGATCACTGGAAGTTTTGTGTGACAGCACCTGGCACCATAATTCCTGACTTAAAAGCCCACTCAAGAGCTGAAAATGGCTCTGTTGCCATTTTCATATTTTTCATATTAATGGATATTTGAACTCTAATTCTATTTCTACTTCACTAATGTTTTAGCTGTATCCCACAAATTTTGATATTTTATATTTTTATTTTCATTCAGTACAATATACTTTTTTAATAGAGGATATCTAATGGATTTGATTTTTGAAAATATATTATTGTCAATAATTAGATACATTGTATGAACAAATCTTGTGAAGGTACCCCTATTTCCCTCCTCCTTGTCCCTAACCCCTGTACACTTTTAAAGTGGATATTTAGAATTCTAAAATTATATTTTAAATAGCTGAGGATTTTTAAATGTGTTTCTATGATTGATAGGTATCTAGGCAGATATTAGGCTTGTAAGTCATTGAAAAACAGATCTGTTTCCTTGGTAACAGTAGAAAGGAAAACATCACAATGGCTGGTCCATAGCATTGAAAATACCCTATGTAAGGGAGGAGAATGGAAGTAACAGGGAAAGCTTTGGTGGAGGGAAACTTAGAGTTTCACCTCTGTCCATTGGTGGGTGGAAACATGAAATCTAAGCTCCCCAAAACACAATAGTATGGTCCCTTTCCTTAAGATTTCATCCAAGCGAGACTGTGGATTACCTAAGAGACCCCTCCTCACCTACAGCATGCTAAGGAATATTTTTCCCCTTAATGAGTTAATACTTGAACATTCAGAAGCTTTGCCCTCAGCGCAGTTTCTTACAGACTCTCACTGCTGAGTAGGCTAGCTTTTCTGAGTTCTAACAACTGTGACTTTTCTTAATTATCTCCTTTGTTTCTTTTCTTTGGATTCCTACCAAAATCCTAAGCATGCTTGCCTTGACACTTTGGGGCTTTTCCACCTTTTTTCCCCCCCAAGTTAATCTCCTTTGCCTTACTCACACCTCATTATCTGTGTGCCTAATTTTTCATGGCCAAGAGACAAAAGAACTTGACAGTGAGAAAGTCTGCAGCATTCTGTTTTAAAATTAAATGCTACTTTGGCCACATAAAATGTCTCCAAGTAAATTTGCCCTGAAAAATATGCGTATCCTTTTGTTAGGTGTTCCTTTCTTTTATATTTGGGCAGAAGGAGAATCCTATGTCTATTATTTCATCTTGGCTAGAAGTGGAAATTCTCATCTAAGCCTATCTTGGATGCTTAGTTTTTTCTTTGTGTAAGTATTTCTGTATGTTCACATGTGTGTTAAAACATGTGTGTGTGTGCATGCAAATGTGTGCACATATATATGGAGGCCAGAGTTGAACGTCAAGTGTCCTTTTCAATTGCTTTCCAGCTTAGTTTTTGAGACAGGGTCTCTCCCAGGATCTGGAGCTGAGAGATTCAGCTAGAGTGGTGAGTCACCAAGCTCTAGAGTGTAACCTGTTTCTGCCTCCCAGCAATGATTATAGACATGGTCTAATGTTTTTCTTGGCTGCTGAGATTCTGACCTCAGGTGCAAGACAAGCACTTTAGCAAATAGCCAATTGAGGAGGATTATTTATGACTTTTATGTCCATCTCTTTAGCAAATATGAATATACTCTTATTCCTCCCCATTTTATCTACCATTTTAGTGAAAGGAACACAGTTTAATTTCTTCTTTTTATAGTATTTCCAATTGTTTAAATGCAAAGACTTCTTTTTAGCCACTTATAACTATTCACAGAATCTGTACTTAAAACCTGCATATCACCAAGTTTATTGATAAGTAGGACAAAACAGACAGTCTTCCTTCTGTCAGAAGCAAACTTAAATCTGAGCAATGATACTATAGTGGGTTTTGATTTGTTGTTAATGTTATGATTTTTGTTTATGTGTTTAATGTTAAGGATTTGTCTATAGTGGGTTTGTTTTTGCTATACTCATTTTACATCTCTAACAGAGGCTGGCCTATCTTTTTAATGTTACCTTGGACGTATGAGGTAATATAATTCAAATTATTGTGGTTGTCATAAGATCATAACATTATCAGTTTAAATGAATAATTTATTATATTACCTGCAGTCTAATAGTTATTTCATTTAATTTTCCCAACAACCTCTAAGATATCTACTGTGATGATTTTATTTCATTGGCTGTGAAATTGGGGCAGAGTTAGATTCATTCACCAAAAGGCACATAATGAATTATATCTGGATTCCATGTCTGTGTTTTTGGTTCTCACTCTATACTTCCTGCTGGATAAAAGAGTATAGGTGATGAAATACAACCAATAAATCCCAGGAGTTTACATTTGACATACTGTAGGCAGACAAGGGAACATTTGCAATCAACATTTAAGCTTGGATAGAAGGCTTTTAGTTCAGAAATGGTCCTGATCTTGATAAATCCTGATAACCCTGTGGTCACCTCGATGAGGAAACAAGATAGGAACTCAGATTCCAATCAACATGTTCTTCAGATACAACTCTGTGTTTCACAGAACTAAATTTTACTTTTATATATCAATACTGATTTTCTAGTGACTGTAAAGAATGAGACAAGAACATACACACACATACATAAAAACTTTAAAAATACACATGTCCTATATAACTGGATATAGCTCATTCTGTTAGGTATTTAGTTTTTCTTTTCTTATTTGATCTTATGACATGATATAAAAGAGTACAAAATAATGTGAAATTAAAAATAACTTCAAATATTGTTCAGTGAAAAAGTGCCTGAATTTTAAGAAATCAAAGAATTTTCTCAGTCTTCCACAAGTAAAGGGGAAAATTGTAAAATACATAAAATTTAACTTTTGAGCATTTAATAATAATGAACAATATTTTTAAAGTGCAAAAATATTCTAACATATAGCAGTTATTTTGCATTACAGAGTTTCTAGTTTCTCTTGGTAACTATTATAAATAAAGTTATCCTTGGGGATTCAGTTTCAAGTTTCAATTTGATTCAGCAATACATATGATCAAGTTCTAATAATCTCCATTTTCAAAAAAATTCCATTTTTGCACAAGCTGAGTCTTCTTATCTTCATGGTTCTAGAAATGTGAGTTATTATCTTTATTAGCTCTCTCTATAAATACTTCTTTTGTCAGGACAGTATCTTTGTAGATTTGCTCTAATTCAATGTTTCAAAGGAACCACATGATACTGATGACACTCACCTACAAGAGCAAAACAACTAGGTGGGAAAGAAAGCAAATGGAACTGCAAAGCCAGCCCCTCGCACTAAACCCAGCGCGAGACCCCTTGCCTTTCCATAAGTTCTTAGTTAGACCTCCATCTACTTGGTGCTTTTCCCAGGCTCACAGAACCACAAGTTGGTTCCAATGGGCAGAAACTTCCTTCCATTTGTCCTTTCCCCCATGGTTTCTTTGCACAGCCCTTGATAAAGTCTCTTGTCAGAAACTCAGCTGAACTTCACGGGAGATGCCGAGCTAAACACAAGGGTAGATTTTTGTTGGACTATCCCCTTCAAAATATGTTAGCCATTTGAAAGTCACTCTGGATTCTCAGTTTTTAGGAAAACTTGTAACAAAGAGGGCAGACAATTGCTACAGAGACACCAGAATATTCCACATTTTAAAACCACATTAGAGTGCTTAGTAGTCACCACTGGGAAAACGCTGAGCCACACTGATGAGTAATTAGCAAGTTATTCAAGTCCCATTAAGGAAACCTATCTCTCCTCCTCAGCTAATCCCATGTTCAATCCTTTTTTTTTTCTTATATTGCTTATATTTTCTGGGTGATACACAAATAAATGGGTTCATTGTGATATTTTCATACATATTATATAACACTTTGTTTTTTTTTTTTGACCCTCCCCTCACTGGTCTTCTCATCCTTCATTTTGCTGCTCCCTTCCTGCTTTCCTATCAAATATATTAATGACCCTCTCTTGTTCCCAACTTCTCCTCTCTCACATTTCACTTTATATTTCTATTATACATTTATATACACATACCAACACACACACACACAAATCAAGATTCTTAATATGAGAGAAACTTTTGATAATTGTATTCTGAGTCTGGCTTATTGCACTTCACATATTGACCCACCATTTTTTGAAAATGTCATAATTTCATTGTATTTGTTTCAAGTGAATTAAATTGCATTGTGTATATGCTGCATTTTCTTCAGCCATTCTTCTGTTGGAGGGTGCCTAGCCTGGCTCCACATCTTGACTAGAGTGAAGAGTCCAATAACAAATAGAACTATCATGTTGAATTCTTGGTCCCTCCGTGGTTGCTCTTTCCAGGAAATCTCTTCTGCATGGCAAACCCTTGCTTTCTTCTTGGCATCAAAATTCTGTCTACAAATGAGGGGGGCACAAACAAATGCCAGTTTCAGCGTAGATCCTTTTTACTTCTTTGTGCAGGTTGATAATTCTTCTACTTACAATCAGCCAAGAACTGGTTCACATGTTTTCTTGTAGCCTGGCTACCAGAGTGTGCATAACTCATCTTAGCTTTCTGCATTTTTTGCCTGTTGACAGTTAAGACTATGTCTTATTCACATTTGTATCATGTCTTCATGATTTTGCTAAATATAAAAAGAACCTCAGTGCTTAGTTCCTTCAGGATATTATCAACTTTATTATATATCAATTTCAACTCAGTCCTATCATTACTCTGTAAATTTTCTCATGTTTTTGGAAGAAGCTAATGGGAAACAAAAGAAGTGAGAACATGATACAATGAGTTAGGTTATACCTGAATTTTAGAAAAATTTCAGGGAGTGCTGGCTCAGGTCATCTAAGCTGTACCAACAACACTTTTGATTTTACAAACTAAATATCTCCTTAATTCAGTATCTGAAAATAGTGAAATCGTTAAGGCATGAAATTTTATGATTCTTGTCGTAGTCAGCCACACACTTCTGGGATGAATCTCCAAACCAGGCACAATTTTGGGGAGGAAAGAATTTATTGAACTAATAAATCCAGGGGAAGTTAAGGAAAAGGTTGGCTCCCTTTCACAGAAGCAAGCAGAGAGAGAAACCACCACCAACACCTCAAGCAAGCAAGCACACAGTCACTCACAAAATGGCAGAATTGCCAGACTTTGGTTCAGGCTGCTGTTTTGCATATGTACCCCTAGAATTTTGCATTCAATTAGAAATACCTCAGGAGTAAGACCCCAGGAGGCCAGGCCAAAGTGACACTTCCTCCAGCCAGAGAGCCGGAGACAATTCACAATTATAATAAACCTTTGATTCTACTGGGAGACATCTATTTAAACTACCACAAATCTCATGTTAAATAAGAGCATTGGTATTTTGACATGTTAAATATTCAGATGATGGCTATGGAGAGCATCTGTGAGGTAACTTTTATTTTGTTTAAAAGTGTAATCACTGGGAACATGTGTTTAGGGTGGAAACATATGCAACCAGGTGTCAGATGATTTCTCATTCTTCCACAAGGAGTGATGAAGTTAAAAGTTTTCTTTAACCCTTTCTAAACTTCATATATCAAGAAAGAGATAAAAATAAAAATAGTCCTACTATATAGTTTTAAACAAAAAAAGAATAAACTAATGAGTTGAAGGAGCATTGTAAAATATATACAATTAGTCATGTCATTTGGGGTCACATGTGAGGTTGAAATCGTTTTGTATCTTCTAGCCACTGATGCTGCTGGAAGGCACAGAAAGCTGGTGGAAAATGTCTTTGCTTCTAAAAGTGCAGAAAAAAAGTCTGCCATTCAGAGACTATCACTGAAGTTTGAATTGAGAATTCTGTCTTTTAGGATGTTTATGCAATTTATATGATTCTTCAAATGTAAATATCTGTGGAACTATATGGAATGATTGCAAGAAAAGACTTTGGCTTTTGTTGCTCTTATGTTGGTATTCAACTAATGTTTTCATATTGGAATTATTTGGAGAGTTTGAGAACATCAATACAGTGGCCCACCTTGAAAAACTTCAATTTTGTTCATCTAGGAGGAGGATCTGGGCATGGGTGTATTTCAAACCTTCTTAACTGATCTTAAGGGACAGGCAGAGATGAGCATTGCTGTTCTGTATTAGTCTAAATTTAGTTATAAAGCTTTTCAACTCAATAACTTTAATTTCTTGAATTCATTTGTTTTACTGTCTTTAATTTCAATAAGTAAAAGATATGCATATTATAAACCAGGTATTTCTCTAATCACAGACACAGACTCACTCATACAATCAATTCTCATAACAATACTATAGTAGGCATTGCTTTTGAAGAAATTTAAAGAGAGTTTAAGGAGTGGACTAAGATTTTATGCCCCAAGTTATTTTCTTGTCATTCTGTATCCTTCCAAACCTCATTATATTTATGTAGGGACAGAACTTTAGATGGTAGTATGAAAGTGACCTAAAAGAATTAGAGGCCTTCAAAGATAAAAATGAAGAGTTACTAAAGTCTAGATTAAAAAATCACGATGCCATAAATCATTAAGCCATAAATCCCATTTGCAAAAAAAAAAAAAAAAAGATCAGATTTTTAAGCCTCAATGAGCCATATAATAAAACAGCTATTGAATGGAACTTGCATTTAAAATACTTCAAGCAGCGAGCAGAGAGGCTTATGTTACATTAAGGGAAACATTACTAGTAAATTAAATTGTAAACTACTAGTAATATTCAGAAGCTGATTTTATTTTTATTGCAGTACAAATTAGATTATTAAGCAGAGGTCCTTGTTCAGCCATGAAATGTGGATGGGCTGCTTAATATGCATGCAGATGACATTTCTAATTAAGCTTGGTGGTCATTACAATAAGATGGATTATAAAAAAGAGGGTCAGTGCCTTATTGCTGCCTCTTGAATTGCATTAACATTAGTCCCTTTTAAAATGCCCTCTGTAACAAAATATTACCATCAATTTCATGTTGTGTGAACCAAAGAAAGGAAACCCAGAGGAAGTTAAGGTGTCAGCTGTGTGCTGCCTGGCAGTGAGATTATAAAGTAAAAATTTACTGATGGAAATAGGATAATATAATCTTGTACTGTTAATTGGGTTTTTCTATGATTTTGCAATAGACTTCGGGCCATTTGGTAAAATTAGATTGCAAATCTGAAGCTTATCACCTAAAAGAAAGGCTAAAAGCAGGAAGAAAAAAATTGTTTAATTCTTAGCTTTTAGTATTCATCAAGTTCAAGTAGGTATCCATGAGTGCAACTTGGCTCTCCTGAAGGACATTTGGTCAGGTAAAGGTACTCGTGCTTCCTTCTGGGTGGGCGCTGCTATTGGTATTTAGTGAGCACAGGCCAGGTTTGCTGCTGATCCTCTTTTACACAACAACACACTACCCGGATCCAAATCTCAGTGATGCTAAGGTTAGGAAGTTTTGATTAGAGACTTGAAAACCCTACAGTTAACCTCATACTCTGAAAAGTATGGTTCAATTTTACTGAGTACATACTATCTGCCAGGGGTTGGTTTGAGACATTCACAGTTCAGTGAATGCATACAAAATTAAAATTTAATTTTATAATAAGAAAACAGTTTGTATAAGTTTTCCTAATAGTAAGTGGTAGAGCCAGAGGCCTAATAGCAGCATCGACTTACCTAGCCATCCTGATCCTCTTCCAGGATTGTAATTGCAAGAATCATGCCAATAGACCACTGTTGCGGTCAGCTCCATGTTGCGGGACAAACACCTGATTGGAAGCAGTTTATGGAGGAATGGGTTTATTTCAGTCTGATTTTTCTGGATAACACCAACAATGGCAGAAGAAGCTGGCATCCAAGCAGATCCCAACAGAGAGACATCATCAAACAGCCCGCAGACACCAACACCAGCAAGCACAAACTCAAGCACAAAGCTCAATGTGGCTCATAACATACTTAGTAAGGCTGGACTGAAGACTTGCCCCTAAGAAGGGATCTACCTACTAGGGTTTCAAGTTATGAGCTCAATCTCAATAAAAAATGCCTAAATCTATGGAGCCATATATTCAAACCACCACAAACTTTTTTTTTTGGGGGGGGTAGAGAATTTGGAAGATGTTTGAGTTCTCAGAAAATAAAGTTTTTTACTATGAAGCTTTTGTTGAAAAATTTTGAGTGATACTATAAAAGCCAACTTTCCAATCATAAAATAGGTATTTTCAAAGTCTCAGGGAGATTGTGAAGTTAAAAGATTGGATGGAGATTATTCTAGTGACATGTTTAGAGATAGAACCCTTGAAGGATTTTTCTAGCATCCAAGAACACCTACCAGAGTAAATCTTCACTAGTCTAGTCTGACACTTGCCAAGATAACACCTTCCATTGCTACCACTGTACCCCAATCGTGGGTCATCTTTGTCTCAAAGTGGCATATTAGAGTATGCCAAAGTTTCCAGTCACTCTAAGATCTCCTAAGTAGCAGAGAATTACAAGAGAAGGGAAGATCATCATGGTGGTGGTGAAGTGATGTCATCTATAAAGGTGGGGAGCCAAACTCCATAATCCATAAGGAGAGGTGCCAATGAACAGAGGCTGCATCTTGTGAGGACCACAGGTGACACTGTGGCCATGGGAAATAGGTGCACCTTTTGTGTCTGCTGGAACATGCTAACAATCAGGCTGCTTTGGAACATGACTCTTGCTTTGTGGTGATTAAGAAAGCAAGAAAATCCTGCTTGGAGAGTTTTAGACTTGAAATGACTGAGCGAAAGCTAATTGTGATGAAATATTTCTTCAATATTATAATGGAAACTTATGACTGAAATCACTTGGTGATGGAAAATAAATTTACATTTGTAAATTCTAGAGTTTTATATCTTTGCAATTCAAATATGCTGCGGCTATCTATGTAAGACACAATTTGGTGTGGAAGCTATTAACATTTTTTTTTTTTTTTGAGGTAGGGTCTCACTCTGGCCCAGGCTGACCTGGAATTCACTATGTAGTCTCAGGGTGGCCTTGAACTCATGGCAATCCTCCTACCTCTGCCTCCCGAGTGCTGGGATTAAAGGCGTGTGCCACCACGCCCGGCTGCTAATAACATTTTTTAAAGAGAGAAACAACACATTATCGTTTGGCTTATTGCACACTTCCAGTTGAACACTTAGGATTTTTGCAGAAGTGATATTTGCAATACTTCATTACATGTACCACCTATTCTGTCAAAAACTTCAGGGTTTGCTTTAGTTTTCAGATAAAACATAAGCTTTTTGTTAGCCTACTGCTGCCCAGGATGCATTTTTTTCACCACCCTATCCAGGATTCCTACTCTGACACAAATAGTCCTATTGTATTTCTTGCTGATATTCCAGTACAACGTTCCTTTTTGTTTTGGATCAGAATGACTCATCTTTCCTTTTATTTTCTTCATGTCTAAATACAAATCACTTTTAAAATTTATATTTGTGTCTCACGTATTTTGGGAAGTTTTTCCCAAATATCTGAATCTCAATTTCTTTGAACTTTTATAGAAATAGAAGTTTCATCTGTCTACCTACACACCCATCCACCCATTCAGCCATCTATATCTCTGTCTAACTGGGCAATCTGGATAGCTTTTTATCAAGGCTTTTTTTTGAGCAGAAGCAAGTTTCAGTTTCTTTATATGTAATGGCTCATGTGTTGAGTGTTGTTTTGATCAAATATAATTCTTTATGGTACCCAATTTGCTTCTTCAGATTCATATAATGTTCAATTTAAAAAGTTTCCTCTCTTCAAATGCATTATCTTTGAAATGGCTCTTACTCAGGAGTGACTTTAATTCCTCTGGTATATGCTCTCTGAATTGAAGTCTAGACATATGAGTTGCATCAAAGGTAATCATGGCTTTTAATGCTAAGAATCAATTGTCAGAGTGATTGGGTGCTACTTGGTGAAGTTTATTTCCTTTGAGGAAATAAACATCCCACCCCTGTTAGGGGTCTAGAAGCATGCTTTGTATCTACCCTATGTGGGCAATAAAGGATTGAGATGAATATGCAACTAACACTAAAATGCAAAAGGTTGGTTGGATGAGTTAGCAGGAGTCCTTCTATCCTATGAAATTTTGTCATGTATTTAGTTAATTAGCATAGTGTTATGCGGTGAGTTCTTAAGTTAACCCAAAGAAAGAAAGAGAGGCTCTTTACTGCTGAAAGATCGTTAGTCATTAAGGATGTTCTGCCAGAAAGGGGTGTCTGCATTTCCCTGGGAGAAAGGAACAGAAGAATAAAGGTATTAGCTTGATTTCTGGGAGGGATGATGGCCATTTGGAGAGAATTGATGGTATTTCAATTAAAACTCGGGACTCTGAAAGCTTAGATAAGCTTTCCTGGTTTACAGTACCCTCACTTATTCTGTACAGTTCTAGACTAGTGACACTCCTATGGTTCCATGGGGAGGGGATAACTGATTCTTGGTGTTTGGTTAAATTTCCTAGATTATGCCCTATGTTTTCTTCCCCTGGATAATTCTAACCTGCAACCTCTCCTGTGCATAAACCATCTTCACGAGTAATAGCTTTCAGTGACTTTTGTGAGTTTGTCTCATAAAATATATTTAATCAAAAGACACTTTTGGAAATCACTCCTTGCACACTCCACCCCAAGTTTGTAGTTAGTATTAGTAATGATAATAGTTTTATTTATTTTAACTTTGCAGTTGGCAAACAAACTCCAGATGTATGTACCACTGTGCCTCAGGCTTTACATGGGTCCTGGGGAATCAAACCCTGATCATTAGGCTTTAAAGGCAAGCACCTAAACTGCTGATTCCTCTCTCCAGCCTCCCTTTTATCTTTATACTTATATTTAATATAACTTATTTTTGAAGGTGTGTGTCTGTGTGTGTGTGTTCATTCCTGTGTGCACATGTGATTGCATGTGTACATGCATGCTTATTTGTGTGTGTGCACCTTGTGGATGTCTAAGATCTATGTGGAATATCTTTCTCAATAACTCTCCACGTAAAGCCTAGGACAAGAGAATGTTCAGTGAGGATCTGCATTTAAGTTTCATGTAAGAAATGGAAAGTGTTAATTAGTTGAACACATTAATTATATGGTTGGTTAGGAGAGCTTTTGCAGTAATTGATTAAGAAGATAGGGTTGGGATTCAATACTCACTTTCATGTAGCTCACAAAGTCTAAGCATCTGTAAATGGTTTTTCAAATATTTGATTTCTGGTCCATTTTCATTCATTGTATTTTAAGTAATAGCACATACTATATAATAAATATGTGTAAAGCATATAAAGTATATAATAAAGATTTATTATCATGAGAAATATTCAACAGAGCAATTAAGAGAAGTGGATATTTGTTGCTTTAGTAACAATTGAATCTCTGACTCAAGTTGGTGCAAATTATGAAGATAAGTTATATTTCATGTTATAAAGGTAAATTTAGGGTTATCAGTGACAGAGTGAAGGACTTAGCTAGTTAATGCATGTTTCTAACAAAAACATACAGGATTTTACTTGATTGATTCAAATACTATTTTAGTGTTTTTATTCTATTGCATCTGAGTACCTGTCTCAATATTCATACTTCAAAAATATGTCAAGAAGTGGAGGGAATGGTACTCCTTTGAGGAGGACACCCCACACCTGTGAAAGTCCTTCATCGGATACTGACTTTTGTGGAAGGTCCTACTTCTGTTGATCAAGGATCATAGAATCTATTTATGAGGCCTTATTAGTGCAGCCCTATTACTTTCAAATGAGGGATTCGAGTTCCCAGCTTGTTCACCACATAAGTAGCTGAGAAAAAAATCCACAAATGAAATGAATTTGCTCTGTCTTTATCACTGCTTTACTGTTAGCTCTAGCTAGGAAAATCATTGCATGCTTAATCACTGTTCTTGGCTTTCACCACAAAGCCTGCCCCCCATATTTGATCACCTTATCTAGAAAATGGTGATTTTCTTTTTCAGACTGCAAAAAGTTAGGCTTTTCCATAATTTTCTCTCATATTTTTGATCACTTTCAATCTCAAAGAAATGTGGAGATAGGGTGGGTCTAGATTCATTCTTCCACAAGTAGTTATCCAGTTTTTGAAAATGCTGTCTTTTCTCAAGTGTGAGTTTTTGGCCTCTTTGTCAAAAATCAGGTAGGTGTACTTACTACAATTTATATTTTCTATTGTATTCCATTGATCCATGTGTCTGTTTTGTGCCAGTACCATGTTGGTTTTATTACTACTTTTTTTTTTTTTACTGATGACAGCAAATACTGGGGAAACACTGGACCCATCAGAATGACATAAAAGAAAGCTAACTGCCTAGCATGAGATCAGTCATCTATATCACAGCTGCCAGAGCTCATGAAACATCTCAGAGGAAGTGATGGATTAAATGAGTGCTGCCCTTACTTCTCCCATAGACACTGAGGAGATTCAAAACTCATCAAATGAAGAAAATCAGAGGCTGTTGAGAGCTCAACACTAAAGAAAACTTATAACACACCCGCCAAGGCTCAAGGATTGTTGTGTAAGAGAGGGAAGAAGGAGAATTCCGAGGCATTGTCCTCCTCTGCAGACTGGCAGGTGAATACACACAACCTCATGAGGAGAGCCTTCAGTGGGATGGGCTAGAGGAGAGGAAACCTAAAAGTATAACCCAAAGGGAATGTGATCATTAGACAATATGTTCATACAAATAAAGTCTTCAATTTAAAATAAAATGATTGCTTGCAACAGTTACAACAACAACAAAGTGTGGAGGTACATTGGCATAGTTATACAGTATTTAATAATCAGCTATGTGAGTGTTTATCTTTCCCACAAAATATTTTTTTT
>PVHP010017575.1:0-34560 GCA_004024765.1 Zapus hudsonius | reverse complement strand
GGTAATAGAGTCAGTTCTCATATGTGAATCCAGTAACTCAAATTGTCATATAAATTTCAAATCTTAATACTTCTAGAGGGCACATTTTTTAAAACTTTAGTTTGTTTAGCATTTAATTAAGAGATAATTACAAAGTTTTACTAAAATAACTCTAAATTGCATTTCTGCTTTTAATTAGAAGACTTTCTAAAAACATAATTGGAAAAACAGAAGAAAAACAGATTTTTGTTTCTATAAACATTTTCTTCTAGGAAGGCATAAAAAAACCAATATCACTTTTATAAACATGATTATTTTGTGCATTGTTATTAAAGAAATATGATACCGAGTTATATCAAACAATGGAAACGAATATTCTTCTGTTTAGCAGCAGAGTTCTGAAAAGGTAACTTGTAAGTAGAAATAACCACCATATCTTTACCTGAGCTGCCTAAACAATGACATTGACCTTGGGCACCACAATGCCATGCAATGAATAGCTAGATTGTTACCCTGTAGGATGATTGGAAGCAGAAAATATTTGTGTATTCATCTTTATATTTTCAGCGCTACTGCATAATAGAAAATATTGTAGTATATAATACTAAATATATTTTAATATCATTATATTTATTTATACATTTTTAGACCACAGTATGAATATCAAACCCTTAAAACATGGCATGGCCTTTTATTACATTAAGTTAAAATTTTGTTTTCCTTCATTTCCTAAAGTATCTAGTGAACTTTTAGAATTATCAAATAATATATTTTGTTCTTCATACATTTCTCTCCCTCACTAGGAGACAATGTCACCATACAGTCGAGATCACTTAAATTTCAGATGCTCTATAGCAGATTGTTTTAAATAGTCTTGTACATTTCTTTCCAATGAGTCATTAAGAAGACACTCACTATCAGAACATTTGTTTTATTTCTTTTGGACTTTCTTCTTACCTAGATGGAGTCTGTTGTGGTCAGCTTTCTAGTTGCTGCGCAGAAAGAACCCAAACAAAAGTGGCTGTGGAGGAATGGGTTTATTTGGCTTATGGACTCAAGGGGAGACTCCATCCTGGCAGGGAAAATGGGGTAGACATCACCTCTGCCACAACACTGGAAATAGCAGCAGGAAGGTGTGCCTAACTCTGGCAAGGGGAAGCTGGATTATAATCCCATAAACCCGCCCCCAACAACACAGCTTCATCGAGGTTGTAAAACCCAAACTGCCATCAGCTGAGGATCGATCTATCAGAACACATTCAATTGTTTGTGGGGGACACCTGGATCAAACCATGACAGGGTCTTTAAGAAATTAATTAATGCAGTTTGGATCATGGCATGCATGGAAGCATGAATAACCTTAAATGGGAATGCAATGACATGGAAAACACCCCATGCAGCTGTCTCCCTGAGACGGCACACTACATGGTTGCTGGTGCATGATCACATCTGGCCGGCCGCCCAGTTCAGAGTGTCCTCTTCCAGATGGGCTTGTGCTTTGAAATGGTGAGGATCAAACTTGTGGTGTGAGTCCTGCTGGTTTTACTTACAGGAAATTCAGACATCATCTTATGTGTTAGTTACAGATCATCATTATGAACCTCTCCGCTTTGGCCTGTCTTTCCTGCTCCAAGTCCATTCCATGTTCTGTTCTCAGTGTCCTTGATGGTCTGAGTTCAAGCCCCTGCTGCAAGGTGTTGCCACCTAGTGTCCCACAGGTCTGGTTTCTCCTGGTGTTAGCATTGCTGGCACCTATCAGGAGGGAATCCAGTTGAATGCTGAGGCTGGACGCCAGCCAAAGGAAGTAATAAGAAGTTTTTGTTGTTGTTGTTTTATTCTTTATCAGAATTCCAGAAAGTAACCTAGTGTGCTTTGGATAGAAGCAGTGGGTAGGGAATTGTGGATCCGTCCAATCTCCTCAGTCTTGGAGGAACCAATACTTGTTGTTATCAAATGTGAATTCTTCCATAAAACATTAGTTCTTCAGACATCACTTGGTGTCTTTGAAGTAAAAGGACAGGAAGTTGCAGTTGCTTTGCCACACCTACACATGCTATGAAAATGTGGACGATGGAGCTCACCTTGTCCATGTTTAAAGGGAGGTTTGACATCAAAGATTTAGATACATGAACAAATCTCCAAGGCAGTGAGTCATTTAAAATGCTGGACTACACACACACACACACACACATTATATATATATAATATATAATATATATATATATATATATATATATATATATATATATATATATATATATTATATATATTATATATATATATATATATATATATATATATATATATATATATATATATATATATATATATATATATATATATATATATCTGTATATAACCAATACAGATATATATATATATATATATTGGTTTCTTTGGTTTCAGCACACACTATGAAATCATTGACATGAGAAGTGGAGAAAATGCAGGGTCATTTCTGTTCACTGAAGACCAACACATCTTGCTGAGGAATTCTCTTCTGGTTCTGGAGCAGGTGGCTGATGGGAAAAGGAGATTTGAGGTTTTCCCATGGTTCCTGGGAACTACTTCCTGATCACTCTTCCTCCATTTCCTTCCAGTTCTTCGCCTCCAATGTTTTGGTCTCCTAGCTGATTTTGTACTACTAAGAGCAAAAATGCTTTCTCTCTTAAAGAGAAGCAAATTGACAAGAGCCGAGATAGTGAGCGATTTCCATTGGTTTGGCTAAAAGGTTGATTTGAGAACTAAGGGTGGTGCTCAGAAACGGGAGCCCAGAGTTTAGCCCTTAATTCAGATCACATCACAGATTTCATTCATTTTTCTGTGTTCCACATATACTCTGCACACTTGCACCAGAGTCCTATTGCTAAAAATAAAATCCAAGGAGTGCTTCCCATGAAATCATGGATCTTTCCTCTTTTCTAGTTCCTTGATTACACCGAGTTTCACTTTATACCAGGAAGTCTTGTCTATACCCCAGGTCTTGTTCTCACGCAGGGCCGCTCCTACCGGGGTGCACAGCGGGCCTTAAGGCCCCCAGTTATGTAAACATTTGTTGACTTTATGAGCAGCTCAACAGTGTGAAGATAGGAGCTCTCTCTGGCTTGGTGATCTAACTGAACCTAGTTCAATGCCCAATAGAGTAGGTCTTATAATCATTTCACAGTGAAGTAAAGGATTTTTTTTCCTAGAGATTCCATTAGCAAATAAAGCTTTCAAGGCAGCGGTGCATGTGAGGGGTCATTTGACTCAAGCTTGGCTGCTAAGGGAAATATCCACTGGCCTTGGACGGAGACTGTCATTTTGATTCCAGCTTTACGAGGTTTTCATCACTATCACCGCCTGCTGCAAAGAGCCATCGACCTTGCAGTTCTGGCTCATTTGTAATCTTTTCTTAAAGTTTACCTAGAAAGAAACCTCGAAGAAAGTCATCAGACTCTTTTCCCCCCAAATCCACATAGACAATAAAGGCATTTATCTAAATAATGTTTTGGCTTCACTCAGCATCAATAAACACTTCATGGAGATTAAACTGACTAAAAACCTTTCATACTTGTCAACTGATGTCTGTTGGCTGAGTTGATTTTCTTTATAAAGATTTTTTTTTTTAAAGTGAAGTTGTTGTGTGTTAATGCATTTGGGGCTGGCTAAATGATTTTTCTTAAGTCACATTTTCCTGACAATAAACATGGAAAAAAAAGGTATTAAAATGGATTTCTCCTGCTGTTGCTTGCACACCTCAGAACAAATGTGTGGTGTTATCCCCTTAGGCGAATGCCATGTGTCAGTGCAGATGATGAGTTCTAATTAACCTCCATAATGTGCTTTATACCTTAACTAGATCGATCAGAGTAAGCTATCCGGAGAAACAGTAGGGTCACGTCCATCCTCAGCTCATACTGTGGCTTGCAAGGCTTTTCCTTGGAATGTTTCTGCAAATATAAAGAACAAATACTTGCCTGTCGAATCTACTGCTTTAAGTAAATGAGAGATCAATGGAATTGAAATAACTAAACTTGAAGCGAAGAACTCTCCGGGCTGGTCTGTGGCTGTCATTTCAGGCATTCAGTGTGGGCACTGGAGTGGTTTCAATCGACAGTGAGTCTGGAAGTTGATTAGGATGAATGAGAGGTAGGGATGGAAGGGCGTGAGGGCTCATCTCAGAAATTCTTCTCCTTTGTTCAGAGGGAAAAATTGAGAAAAGAATCTCATTTCTAAATATGTTTGTGAAGGTGGTGCTGCGTATCAACTGTGAATTTATAGACTAGTGTGCAGTAGGCAGGGCATGCTGCTCGCTTCAACAGGTAGGTTCCCTGGGCTCACTATCTGCAGTGGCAATTTTTCCTGGATGTTGTCATTGACAAAGCCGAGTGACAATGGGATTCAGTCATGACCTTGGAAAATTCCTGCTTGGAAGTCTAAATATTTGTTCATTGCACCCTGCAATGACCACTGTCAGATACAAAAATAACTTTCTCTTTCAGGTTTGTGCACAGTTTAAAGAAATCCTTTGGAAGGTGAGCAAACTCTACTCTGACATTTACAGCCTTTTGATGTAGGGCCTTGTGGCTGTAAACAAGTGGGTGAAGGCATTTGGGGGTGGGGGATGGCTTCCAAGTGCTTCATGACCTTCTCTGGGTAAAATCAACTTGCCCCTGGACTTCTCTGAAGCCTGCGGGCTCACTCATGCTACATCTCATCTGCTCCCCAGAAGCCCCATACGACAATTCTTCATCTCTGTATCAGCCATCTTTGCATGAGACACGGGCAGTTAACTGAAGGGAAGCTGAAGCTTTTACAGCCTTTCTATGACAATCCATCCATCCCGGGTTGGCACCGCTCCCCAGAGCAGACAGATCTCCTCCTGGGGGCAGAGGGAACATGCGGACCCAGAAACAGTGAAGTGACCAGTGCTATGTCATAGCCTGATTAAATAAACGTCCCTGGGGAGTTACTTTTTCCTATTTGTAAGGTTATCTCTCAAGTGAAAATTTTCTGGAAGAATACACTGTGGGAATCACGTTGACTTTTAACGTAGTGCTTTTCTGTGTGGGAAAAGTCGGGACATGCTGGGGTCCTCACAAGCTGTGGACGGGTGACGTGGCTTGTTTCTTTTCACCACCTTCATTGTCCTGGTGTAGGTTCCTGAAACACGACAGCTAGTTACAAAGCTCTAGCGGCCTGTCCCACCCAAACACCTGCTCTCCCGTATCAGAATCCAGTGAGGACTGCAGTTCCACAGTGGGAAGTTCACCCCTTAGACACCAGGAGAGACTCTAGTGCCAGGTCACCTGCAGACCAGGGAGCAGAGTAGAATTAAGGACGCAGAAGTCGAAGGAAGTCTGGCTCAAGCTGCGGGCCCCAGAGTCCCAGTCAGGTTGTTGATCTGAAACTTGGCCTCACCGAAGCTGCTTTATAATTCCAGCCTCGGTTTCCTTATTCAGAAAAATGGAGTGCACACAAGCGTGTGTTCCATAGATTGTTGGGACGAGTTAACCCACCTTTAAGTACCTGACAGTGAGCGGCTTTTGTCTACAAATTTAGGAATGAGGGGACCGGCTGGCCCCCTAGTGGCCATCTGCGGAGTAGCAGCGTCTTCATCAGCACCTTGGTGGAATTCAAAGTGCGGATGCAGAACTCACCCAAAGGATGGAGTCACCTGTAGGCCAGAGGGGCTGATCCTGGTCAGTCAGGCTCGGAGGCTTATAGGCCACATTGTCCTGGGCTGAGGATTTTCTGTCTTCATTTCAGGCCCTTTCTTCTCCAATTGCTCAAGAGCCACCTTGCAGTGCAAGAACAGAGCGCCCCTAAGTAGGATTACAAGGGTGAAGATGAGGTTGCTGGCGGGCTTTGTTCTGAAAGAGCCTTCTGTCACTTTGGGAGCTGATTTTCCCACAGCTGCCTCTGGGGAACGTGTGTACCAAGGGGACACTTGGGGGGAGATCCATGGTTTCTCATCTTTTTGCTTTTGCACAGATATAATTGAGCAGCTTACTATATTTAAAATGGTCATATTAACATGTGAGGTTGGCAATGCACAAAGTTAAGTTTTCATGGCAGAGAAGCTAAGAAAACACAACAATTTTGGTTTTCATATGTAACCTCAATTCATTTATCTCCAAAATAGCTCAATCTATATATAACCAGTGAGAAAAAGAGATGTAAGGAAATCTCCAGCCCAGTTTCTATGGTGTGCAATATTCTTCAAAACACGGGAAAAAGCATGCAACTGCAGATTTTCTATACCATGTACTAAGGTACTGAATATGTTGGGTGTGTGCGTGTCCAGGCTGTTGTAATGACCAACCTCAGACTAGCTCGTGGAATTACCACCCGGTCTGTGTTATAGCATTTATCATGGGCTGTCACCTCATGGAGTGTGCTTCTCAAATTTCTCACAAAACTCTAAATTTAGGCCCCAGGCCATTGTCCAATCAATGATTTTTTTGACAACACTGAGCATGCTCACTTATTTATTAATGCTTAAAATATGAAATAAAAATGTTGAGTCTCTAAAGTATTTAACAACATTGTGGTTGAACCTGGAGGCCCCATGCTTCATTGAAGAGCTAATGAATATTTTTTTTAAAAAAAAAGCACCTAGAAAGACTGTTGACTCGGGTGCTTTGGGAAAGTACTGCATAAAGCCAGCCATTAATGAAATAAGGGCAACGGTATCAGATAATTTTCATATTGGGGATGTTAAGGACATTAAAGCTTATACATACTAGGCACATGGGGCAGAGATCATTTCTTAATAGATTTAAATTTATTCAAAATCTTATCATGAGAGTGAATCCCACCTAGCTTGTTTGCAAGATCTGACTTACCTAAATGATTTATTCTTAAATAACTTCTCTCTTAAGAGTCTGATGTTATTTTTAATGGACTATGATGTGCAATTGCATCACTTTTTTTTAAAGCTTGTATTGAGAAATCAAATTTATTTGCCAATCTTCAGTTAACAAAAACCTCACCCATTTTATTATACAAGTTATATACAAGTAATATATAAAGTACACCCCATTGTGCACCAGAATTTTCTTTGCTGTGGAATTGCCTGTTACCTTTGGTTGCCACTATCCACGTAGTGTGACCATTGATAAGTTGAAATATGGTGAGTAAATCTAAAAGGTAACTTTTTATTTTAATTTGTTTTAAATTTTATAAATTAAAACTTTATAATTGATTTATTACAATTTTATTAATTAAGCTAATTAAATTTTATTTTAATCATTTTTTACTACTAATCACAAAGAAACGTCCATATCGTGGAGAGTTCTATTTTTCAAATATTTTATTTATTCATTATCAAGCAGAGAGATACAGAGAGAGAGAAAGAGAGAGAGAGAGAAAGAGAGAATGCACCAGGGCCACCACCTTGTGGGTCTGTCTTATGTGAGTACTGGGGAATTGAACCCCAGCCTTAGGCACTGGAGGCAAGTGCCTTAACCACTGAGCAATCTCTCCAGCCCCTGGTGGAGAGTTCTTGAACAGCAGTTTCCTTTATGAGTGATGCTGATGAAATCAACATGAACTCTAGCACTGGAACCACAGCATGGCTTTTTGTCCTGTAGAAGTTAATTTGCAGTGAAATGACAGCACAGAATTCTGAATGACTGAGTAGAGAAAAGTAAATAATAACAAAAATAAACGAAAAAAAAAGTAACAGGTAGTCCTGGAGAGATATATCAGTGGCTAAGGCACCTGCCCACAAAGTCTAATGACATGAGTTTGATTCCCTAGTAGCCAGATACACAGTGGCACATACATCTGGAGTTTGTTTGCAGTGTCTGGAAGTCCTGTCATGCCCATTCTATCTCTATGTCTTTTTTCTCTCTATTTCTCTCTGCTTGCAAATAAATAAACAAAAATATTATTTAAAAAGGGATAAAATAAATTTAAAAAATAAAAATAACACAGGACTACCTTTCTTTGCCATCATTATAAATGGAGTGAAGACAATATTCATATTAAAAGACAGCTTATTAAATTAAAAAACATTCTCTTTGCAAAAGTGAAGCAATCATCACAGGCTGAAAACAGGGTTGCACTACAAAATAATCCAAAATAAAACAAAAATAATAATATTAATAACAAAGATAGTCACTTCAGTTCAAATGAGGAGGAATTTAAGCTTAAATTTAGTAACCAGGATAAAGTATCTCACAATTAAAAATAAGGACAGTAATTTAAAAATATATGCATATTCAATATATATCATTTATACATTTAATAATAAATATAGAAATAAAAATATTAAGAGAAGTAAAATTAAATTGTACTGAAAATACTTTTAATTTTTTCCTCAAACTAGATTAAAATTACCAGACAAACCATGCTGTGATGTATATGAATTTAATACATAGCAGCTGTTTCATTTGAAATTCAAAAATGTATCTTTCTTAATAAGCTTTTGACTTAGTTCTTGCTCTTCCTGCCATGCCTTCAGCAATACCACAGGAACAATATATGACTGAATAGATATGTACACACATATGTTTATAATGTTTATAATATATAATATTATATATATATATATATATTTATAATGTTTTAATGGAAGAAAATTAGACACTAATATGCAATTACTGTGTCATATCAGAAATAAAAATTGAATTGCCAGGGGTAGATTGATAGGGAAACATGTCATAATATCGTTCCATAATGCATACTGGAAGTGTCAACATGATTGACATATCCAAACCTTGACATCAACAGGTGTTACATGTCACTGTTAAAATATAACAAAATATCATGTGTTGATGAATCCAATAATGTTCAAATTAATTGCTATAAGAGGTGTATTATACATATTTAGTTTCTTCCTTTTTTAGAAATAGGAAAATGCCTTCAAAAATATTGTAAATAAAGTTGTATTCACCTCTCCTCATGTGGGCTGATGTAAAACCCAAGTATTTCACAGCCCACCGATTGAAAAACAGACTCCAGGAAGGAACTAGCTCATATTTTGTGTTTTTTTTTCTGTACACAAGAGCTGTCTTTCAGCATGTGAGGCCCCCTATAGCTGGTAGCTGAACCTCACTAGCCCCTTCCCATTGTAGGTCACATGGTTGTTGTGGCAAATAAAGTGAAACAAGATGTTAAATAATTTGTTAACTTCACAGGAGTCTTGATAAGCCAGGAACCAATTCATCATACTAGAAAAAAATGAAGAATTTTGACAAGGGGCTGATGAAAATACTAAGTTTTTCTGTATTCATTTGAAAATAGCATATGAAAACTGTATTTTATATGGCAATTTTGCAAAATTTTGATTCTGAGTATTTTCAAATGTGAAAGCAATGACATTATTAACATGAAACCTAAAGTATTTTTAGCAAAACTTTAATCATAACTTCTAATGTACATTAATTTCAACTATGAATATATTTATACTTCTATATATCTATATCTGTATATATATCTACAAATATCTACATATATAAATATACATGTATATGTGTGCAGAAATTCAGACCTGGCACTTGTCCTGAAACCCTTTCTTACAAACACTATATAGTGTAGGCCAAGCTAATAATTTAAATACCCTTTACAATGTCAATGGGCCTCTGATATTAGAGTCATCCAAATATCATTAAAACACATTTTTTACCCATGAATAGAATCTCAGGACTTTCTTGGCTACATTTTTCTCTCTTCGAATGTCTCTGATTGGTGTTTTTGTATATTTTTGGTCGACTTAAGTGGTCAGCAAACTTTTTCTACAAAGTGGCAGATGGTGACAATTTGATCATCAGGTCTGTTTCAAACCCACTCTGACACTGGAAAGTAAAAACAGTCACTAGCAACAAGGGAAGGTATAGCATGGACATTCTCTAACACAGCTTGATGGGATCAATCAAGTGGAAAGCTATGCATGCAGCCTGGTCCAGGGGCTCTTTTGTCACCTCCTCAAGTAGCCCATAGGTGCTCAGAAAACCACGTTAGTCATCTCAGAGAACACTGAGATCTACCATGGAAACAGATGATGGAGTCAAGCTCTTCCTGGGAGCCTGCTGTGTGGCCACTGTGAGGGTACACCAGTCCTTGCTACTCAAGGGTTCCCGTCGGCCCCAGTGGACCCCTAGATATGTGAAAACAGAACCAACAACTACTTAGCCTCTCCGTAGCTCTAAAAATCTTTCTAAAATGGGAGCAAAGGCAGTTCTTCCTCTACCTTCCAACACACAATCTTTTTAGTTCCTCTTGCTACTATCAGAGGCAGGGAATTCTGCCTATAGCATGGAATTATCCCTGTGACTTGGCCATGTTGAAAGGAAGTGAAAGGAAAGAGAAAAGTGTTTGACCACAAACACTGGCTGCTAAGGTTAATTTGTTCTTCTGCACAATCTGATGATGAGTGTCAAAAGCTAAATGCAAACCCGAGGGTTTCTCTTTGCATTCCTTCTTAATGGATCTTAGCCTCATTCTAAAATTCTTGCCAAAGATAAATGAAGGTTAAAAGTCAAAAAGGAGTTTAGCAAAGCTTTAAGTATTAAATGTGTTGTATATCAAAACCTGATGTATTCACTGGCCCTTTATTATGATAAGGTCTAGTTATGCCTCCTGAACTCATTTCAAAATTCTGATCCTCCTGCCTCAGCCTTAAAGTGTTGGGATTATAGGTATGCATCACAAAAACAGTCTTCAATAGACTTTAGAAGATATATAGTTACAATTTATTCATTAGGCAGTAAGAAATAGATAACACACTAGCATTACCTTACTTTGTTAAGAAACATCTGAGAAGTTAATTATACATTTCATTAATTAATAATAGTTTACATATATGTGGTGTGTGTGTGGGTGTGTGTGTGTCACTGCCAGGATGAAAGAAGAAAATCAGTATGTATAATAAATTGATACAACAGCACATATATTTTAAATATATAAATATACTTATTTATATATTTAAATGCCAGCTTAGCATCTCTGTAAAAAATTTCTGATATGATCAGCTCATAAATAGAAAGAACTTATTTTAGATCACAGTTTTGAAGTTTTTTGTCCATAACAAATTAATACTTTGTTTTCCATAGTGTTGGCCATGCAGTGCATCGTGGCAGGAATATGTGGCAGAGAAAGGTCTTTTATCATATGACTACGTGAAAAAAGGGATGAAGAGACTGCCATTGTCTCTTTTAAGGGCATGTGTCCCCACACCTGAGATGTGCAGCTTGCATCCATCTCTCATTATAACAAGCCACCCTTTAATCACATCTGTAGTGATGACCTATTCCACTCTGTAACATATGTTTTCATTTTATCCATTTTTCATGCATAAATCAAGAAATGAAGTCATTTAATGCATTAGAAATCAGTACCTACTGTGCACAGATGCTCTGCTGTGCATCTCTATTTCACTCACAAATCCTAAGTAGCACTGGCACTACTCTTCTTCCCTGATGCTGGTCACCAGGTTCTTCAGTCATCACTCATTCAGCCATTTGGTCTCCAGTTGCAACTCATTCCCTGCTTGCTTTCACCACCACTGCCACACCGAGAACCTTAGGGCTCAATGGCTCACCTGCATCCACAGCCCTATAAGCTAATCTCCCCGTGGCAGATGGAAAGATCACATCAGACACACACACAGGTCACATCACTTCATCTCTATGTCCTCCCGTAAACGCTGACAGGATGTCTTGCCTTCAGGATCAAATTTTAATGTTTGGCACCCTTTAGTTGAAGATATTCTCTCTTGTTTTGTTGGCTTTCATGTTGTTGGGATGTAGCATTGCTTCTCACATTGGAGAATCAATGCATTTGTTGCATGTGTGAATAGAATAGGTAAGGGAAATGAATACCAGCATACCATACAAAGTGCTATTTGGTTGGGTGACACAAGACATGTGATGACAGAATGCCCCACACCAAGGCTATGGATTCAAAGAGTGGACTGAAATCCTCCTGAATAATCTTACTGTTGACATCCAGAGAGGACTGGAAAGTTGTATGAAGAATAAGTATTTTCTTATGAGAATTAGGTGTCCATTTTGGGTCCTATGTGAGAGACAGCAATGACCCAATTCCCACGATATGGAAGGCAGTATGACAACAGATTTTTAAGATTCTATGAAGTTTTATTACAGTAATTTAGTAAAATATGATTACAGTTCTTACCCACTTTACTTAGGTCCCAGGAAAGTCTCTTATACTAATATTCACCCTTGATAATAGCAAGGTCAAAGCCTAAGAGCTTTACACTCAACTCATTTCTCATTCTACTACAGTATACCTGTCACTCTTAAATAAAGGTAGCCGAAGGCAGTCAATCAATTCTATTATAGCAAATGATCAATTCTTATTATTTCCTATGGAGTTATAGCTACATTTTAAATGAAACTATTCATATTTATTTGTTTTAGAATTTCAAGTTCATAGTCAACATTGCATTAGTTCAGTTCTCATCATTTTGGAGGGGATTAGTCATAATCTTGGTGAAACAAAACAAACCAGGTCTTGTATAGTTAAAGATCTTAATATTTCACATTAGCCATAATCAAGTTGAGATATATATATGTATATATGTATATGTATATATGTATATATATACATATATATATATATATATTTATATATATATATATATATATATATATATATATATATATATATATATATATATATATATATATATATATATATATATATATATATATATATATATATATATATATATATATATATATATATATATGAAGAGTAGACAGCAGACAGGACCAGTGTTTAAATTAAATTCCATCATCAGGGTAATTTGTATAAGCTTAAATTAATTATGAATATATGTCTTTATACTTCTATTGCTCTTAATATCCCACACCAATAAACTTACATTTTTTTAGGAAAAGTTGATCATATTAGGTTTAATAAAGATAAGTGAAGAGGCTTAAGGAAATGTCAAATTGGCCATTGCTAATTTTTCAATGTGGTTCCAGGACAAACGACTTTAGTTGTGACAAAGAAAGAGTCTTGAACATGAAGGTGTTGATGTATTGTTACTCCTTCTTTATTCTAACAAAGATCTGGGGCAGCATCTAAACACGTGTGAGTATTACCAACATGCACAAGCTAAGTTAGAGTGTGGAGCTAAGCTCTCACAAGAAAGAGAGAAGCTGATGATACAATTCACAAAGCTCACAGGAAATGTCATGTGTCAATGAAGTCTTACAGTTTGGACTACAGGGAGGTCTTTCTTCTGGGATTGCTGAGCATGATTCAGGACACAGTTTATGGTGATTTAGGAATAACAGAAGGCAGGTTTTTAGTGCTCTTCACCCTAGGCTTGTGCTACAGGTAAGCTTTGAGGTTCACACATTTCGAGTACGTCTTTGTGAACATTGCTAATATCATTAACTCTTGGAAAAATATCCGCTGTACCCGTATCACTTTTGACAAGTGTTTAGACAGCCACTTAAAACAGGTATTTGTGATACAGCAGAAGCAAAACAGAAAAATAATTGAACTCAATGCTTGGACCTATTGGGATAGAGGCCAAGGATAATAATCTGTGCTTAAAAAGGAGGACATTTTCCCCTCTGGGGGTGGAGGGAGGAGACACTCACAGTACGGATAAATTCTCATTTACAGTATGTTTCACTATGATTCCACTGAACATGTTATTTTGAAATGATAGCTGACTGGCTGGCAGACTGTTGTAAGAATACAAAGGGATCCCTCCAGCTTTACTCAATATTACCCAATCCACATGTTATCAGACTAGAAGGCAAATTCACAGTTAAGACGTTGTTATTGACAACCACAAGATGCAGGAAATTTTCTTAACCTCATGTAGCCCTGCAATAACTATAAGACTCTCCTCCTGACCTCAACCAAGTACCAATTTTTCAACTCTGTTTGGGCACTTTAAGACTGTTATAGGAGTGGAATTATATCATAGTTAACATGGGCTGAGAATGTATGCAACATATTCAGAGTATCAATAAGTCATTCTTGGTTATTACTCATCTATATTCCATATTATAGATCTATCACAGTGGGTTTAATTATGTTTAATTATTCCATAGTTCAAGGACATCCAGGGTGTTTCCAGTTGTTGAGTACTGAGGATGTATCTGCTAGGAACATCCATTACGGTTTCCTGTGGACATGTTTTCATGTTTATGTCATGAATGCCCAAGAGTGAAATTGATAGGACATGCAGTATTTACATGTATATTGACAAACTACTTTCCAGGATGGGGCTTTGATTTTATAAAAATCATCTCCAACAATGATGTTTAGAGATAAGGTTCTCTGAATCCCCATTAGCAATTTATACATTCTGACTAGTGATATCTAAATATGATTTTAATTTGCATTCTCAAGATGGCTAATGATGTAGGACATCATTGCACGTGCTTATATGCCTCTTTATCAATACCTTTGATGAAATATCTCTTAACATCTTTTGTGCATTTTTGAATTGGCTTGTTTCAGCTGTTGAACTTTTAAGATTATTTATTTTTTTCCAATTGCCAGTTCTTTGTCATATAGCTGTGTATTAAGAATTTTTCTTCCAATTTGTACCTACACTTATTAACAAGATCTTTCTCACAAAGAGCATTTTTAAATTTGATAAAGCCCAATTTATCAAAAACTTCCCGTTGAACATTACATTTTTGTGTCAAGTGTAAGAATAATTAGGAGATGGCAGGCCACAGATTCCCTTCTGTCTTTTTATTCTTGTATTACTTTTTGCATTTTAGTTTTATAGCTTCAGGTACATTGAAGAAAATTTCAGCATCAGACCTGAGGCTTATGTTGAGGTGTTCCAGGACCACTTCTTAAATCATCATTACTCTTTTCCCTGAATCACTTGTGCCCGAAATCATCGGGCAAGTTTCCATGGATCTGGCCGTACACTTTCTGTTCTATTACACTGTTCTGCGTCTATCTCTTTGACAAACGGTTTATATTGCTATTGGCCAATATTGAGTTTTAATATCCAATAAACTGATTTATTTCACTTAGTTATTTAAAAGATTGTGGAACTACTCTAGGTTCTGCCAATAGACATTTGTGAGTAACCTTATACAAAAAACTATTAAGATTTTTATAAGGATGAGTATTAATCTCAGGAGACATGACATCTCACCTGGAAGTGAGGCCATGTTTAGTCTATTTACTAAATATTCTTTGATTTCCATTATTGATATTTTATAACATTCAGAATAAAAGTGACATTTGTTTCTATCTTGTCATGTCATTTCTTTTGGGGTAATTATAAATGTTATACTGTTTCTGTAAATTTTGTGTTACTTGCTCATTTCAGGATATATATGTCCCAATAGCTAAAGGATAAAGCTGATAGGTGATTGATAGATAGATAGGTTAAGATAAGATAGATAGAGATAATAGATATGGAGAGAAAGAGAGGCAATTGTGTGCTAGAGTTGTAGAGCTTATATTCTACAACCATACTGGAGTTATTTCTTCTTAAATCTACAGCTTATTTTAATATTCTAGTTTACTTGCAATAGGAGATAAAAACCTGCACATCATTTGAACTGAGACATTCCCTTCAATTTCAAAGAAAATCAAAATGACATATATCTCTAAAATTATGTGAAGATGGGCTGGAGAGATGGCTCAGCAGTTAAGGCACTTGCCTCCAGTGCCCAAGGCCCCAAGTTCAATTCCCCAGGACCCACATAAGCCAGACCCACAAGGTGGTGGTCCTGGTGAGCTTGCTTTCTCTCTCTCTCTCTCTCTCTCTCTCTCTCTCTCTCTCTCTCTCTCTCTCTCTCTGTATCTCTCTGCTTGAAAATGAATAAAGAAAATATTTTTTAAAAAAATTATGTGAAGATAATTCTTTGGGCACCACACTTTCTAAGGTGTCTAAATAAGAAACTGAATGAACACTAACACCAGTAAATTTTCAATAATAATTATAGGTCAGGTGGCTACTTGAATACACATTAACTGTCTTAAGTAAATTTACATGAATTCTTTCTTTCTGTATTTATTTGTAGAACAAATAAACACTAAGTAAATGATGCTGATAACTCTGAAGTGAAAATTCCATGATGATCATGCATTGGAAAAGCCAAATCTGAAAACGTATCCAACTCAAATATTTTTATAAAGTTGACAGCACCAATCAGACAGAGTGGTAGTCATGTGTGGTTTCAGTGTGAAGATGAACCACTTACTTATTGGAGGAGTCCAAGTGTTCTACACATCTAACTACAATTCTCAAAGGATGTCAAGTATAGATTTTGAAGGCAAAGGATTCCATACACTGTGAATGCTACAGGGAGAAGAATGTTAAAATGCCAGGGTATTTCAACCTTCTAAAGCTGAAGGAAATCACTGAGTATGCCAGTGCATATTGTGGGCTGGGGAGATGGCTCAGTGGTTGAAGTTGGCTGTGTGCAAACTTCTAGACCCAAGGTTCATCCTCACCAGCACCCACGTGCATCTGTGATCCCAACTCTCCTATAGCGATGGAAGGTAGAACTAGGGAAGTATAGAAATTTCCAGGCCACCTAGTCTGCTGCACAAAGTGTTAAACAAGAGAAACCCTGTCTTCAAGAAGGAAGAAGGAAGGGAGACACCTTAAGGCTCTCCTCTGCCTTCCTCATGCATGTCTGGGCACATGCAACCCTGTCCCCCAACACACACACAAATAATCATTATAAAGCATGCAGGTTGCTATCATCAGCAGGAGAAAGGTAAGTTTACAGTCAAAGAAATTAAAACCAGGGTGATAACTAAAGGAAATTCATTTGAGTGATCATTTATTCAACAGATGTCATACACTTATTTGAAAGTGTCAAAATACAGTCAAAATTAGAAAGGCATAAATAGAACCTTCAAGGAAGGCAGGGCCAAAGGGAGCTGGGTGCTGCTGGTTGATCTTAGAGGCAGATGCTGGAGGTGCAGTGCTTATTAAAGCCATTATTTCTTCTGAATTAGTAAGTAAAATCCTTATTTTGCAAAGGCATATGTGTGCATTAACTGGGTAATCATTGTTTTGAGAACGCTGGTTAAAAATATTATATTGAGGCATAATGTTTTTCATTTGGTGCTTTGATATATTCAGAAAGATTAAAAGACATAAAGGTATACATCATCTGAAACTTCTACGTGAGAAAAATGGAAAAACAGGAAGAAATGAATATAGTTTTCAGACATAACAAATTCCCATGAATGCAGTCTATATCATTGCACTTCCCACTAAATTAAACATTTTATCTCATCTCAAGGAAACAAATTTGAATGCAAGAAAGCGAGAGACATGTTATTACAAGGATGTTGAATCCATTCTGCTGTTATTTTTTCTTTAATAAATCTCTCCTATATATTAGAAGTTAAAGTCTTGTTTGCACATTGAATATTCTACCCAGGGTGCAGGCCATTTTCTCTTTTCCTAAGGAGATGGCTGGATGACTAGTCAACTGGCCTTTTCTGACAGCTCCTTACAGCTGAAGGAGGAAGGACACAGAGTTGCTTGGGGAAGACAAGTGGTGTGTCAGGGGAGAGGCTTGATTCTTCTCTTACCCTATTTTCCCAGAAGAGAGAGCCAGAAAGTGAAATACAAAGAGAACTGAGACAGTTTTTGAGAAAGAGCCAGAAAGAGAAAGGATCTGCCCTCCTCAGAACCCTGGAGCAGAGAAGCCAGGAGAATGAAGAGGACAGAGCTCCTGGGTTCTGTGCACCAGGACTCTCGATCTGTGTCTGATGATGTCTGATATCCATGAATAGGGCAGGACTATCATTCCCACATCACAAGTGGTTCACAACACACCAAGGGGATGAGGCGGGTAGGCTTGTACAAGTGCATCAGTTGTCATCAACAATGGACGATGAAGTCTATAAAGCTGGCACATGCCATCTACGTTCTACTCAGTCATGGGCTCTCGATCAGCTCTTGTTCTTCCTGGGGTCTCTGTTACCGGAGCCACAGTAAGACACCTGATCAGCAAATAGGATGGAGGGCTGGAGAGAGACTCAGCAGGTAAGAACCTTGCTTGAGCTCATCTACAGGCCTGAAAAGGCCTCAGAAATTGCTGGAGTTGGATACCCAGGACCCACAAAAACAGCCTTTAACCCATGCTCTGTAGGGCAGCGGAGAGCCAGGAACCAAAGGTTGCAGCTTCAGCAATGAAACACATCTACAACAAGAGAAAGGCGAGTTCTGTGATCATTGGGGGACTCCAGCTCAAACAAGAAGAGGCAGAAAAGCAACGGAGATGAACAACCAATGTTTCGTTTGACCACAGGTGAGCGCATGGAGGACCAGCCACAAGGGTGCATGCACATACCTACATATCATACACACACACGCACACACACACACATGCACGGACGCATAGGCACGTACGCACACACTAACCCCCCCAAACATAAGCAGAAGTAAATAATAAAGTAGGATAAATCTAGGAATAAAAATGCTCAGATTCCTCCTTGACTATGTGAGACAGAAAAAGTACTTTGCCTTAATCATAACTAGAACTCCACACTTTACCACCTTCCAATGGATATTATTTTAGTCACTTTCAGAACCAAAGCTGTGCTGTTCCTCCACAGTCAGAGACTGTTGCTTGCTTGGGAGGCTAGAATGGTTCAGGAGGAAGCACAGCTTCCTGCAGGGAGTTCAGGTGGGCTATCCAAAGCCCAGAGCAAAGGGACAGCTTCTGTCCACCATCTGCAGATGGCATTAGCCAAGTGAACCAGTAAAGGAAAGAAACAAGAGGTTTTACACAATCAATTTTCCAGGAGGCAAAAGATGACCATCCTGGGGATTCTTCCAATACGACTAAAATGTTAATTTCAAGCTAAATGGGTTTTAGAAAGAATGTGTTTTCATGTGTATTTGCAAGCACCAATTAGGAAAGAAAAATACATACACTGGAGAACCATGGGAAATAACTCACAGGCCGTAAATGGAAAGGAAGTGGTGTTGACTGAGTTTCACATGAGACACATGTGCACACTTAAGATCAAAGGAATAGAACCCAGCCCTTAGATCTGAATTCTTAATAGTGCATGTATCATAAGTGTTAAATTTGGCTGGCACATAGAAATATATATTGTTTTAAAAAGAGAAGAAAAGGGACCTATAATAAGTAAATGAAGATTCAAAATCATAAAAGAAATATTTTTTTCTTTGGAAAAAAATAACCTTCATAAAAAATAAGTTGTGCGGGGAGATGGCTCATGGGTAAAAGTGTGTGCTATGAGGCATGAGAACCTGCAATTAACCCCCAGAATCCTCCTACAAAGCTGGATGAGGTGAACATGCTGTACGCCAGCACTGTTGGGGGAGGAGCGGGAGGCTCACTGGGTTCACAGGTCATCAGGTCTAAGGTGAAAACAGTGTGCTGCATGTTCAGTGAGAGTCTCTGGCTCAGGAAATAAGACAGAAGTTACTCAACTTCCTCCTCTGGCCCCTGAACACATATATTCACATGGGGTACACACATGGGCTCATATGCCCACACACAGCACACATACAACACACACACACACAAAGAGAGACATGTTAAATGTAAGATAGGTTCATCTGAAAACCCAGCCTGATAAATACTATTATCTGTTAATAAAGTAAATGCCTTGCTAAATAACTAGAGACAGATAGTTGAGAAGTCATCATGGGAATGATATCACCACCCCATACCTTTCATACTTGCTCTTATATAGTTCTCATAGTTTTTAATATAGAAATATGACCTGCTATGGATGAAATCTCTGGCACTCATGTTTCTGGTTGATTAAATTGTTTATGCTATCTGTGGTATGAATTCAAAGCAGGAACAATGACTCTATCCACCTGTGATAAGTTTTGTTGTCAGTTTGAAATTTTTAGTAATCTTGGGTGGGGCTCTGAGGATGTTCACAGGAATGCAGCCTTCTCAGGAGGGGGTAGGATGTAAGGAGGCTCAGGGAAGCTAGAAACGAACATCCCTTCCTGGGAGGGCAGTGCAGGAAGGAGATTCCAGAGAATCAACAAGTCTGGGATAGAGTTCCAAGACCCCACCCTAAGACTATATAAAGGGGGAGAAAATTCTGCTTCTTCCCCACCTGTTTGCTGGTGTGTGTACTGTTTTGGCGATGGGTTTCTCTCTCTGCTTGGACCTGTAAAAAGGGCTCCAGCCTCTTTATGGAACTTCCCCTGGATCTGTAGCTTCAAATTAATCCTTTCCTCCCATAACTGTGCCTGGTTTGGAGGTTCATCCCAGCAGCATGTGGCTAAGACAGCACCGCTGGAGCCAGGAGCCTACTGTCCTGGGTATCTATTATTTGTCACATGTCATGCATCTTTCCACTATCATTTCTGCAGTTTCTTGATACTCAAGTATTGTCTCCTCCTCAGAAGTGGGTTCATTTGTCATCATCATCAGGTGGCATGCAGTCAGGGCCAGTTAATTCAAGGCTCTGAGCTTGGATTGTCTGTGGGAAGAAGTCACAACAAAGTCTGTACTGCAGTGGCAATTTCTCTCTATCATCTACCAATCTCCATATCTCTATCTCCCTCTCATCTCCATTTTTATTTTATTTCCTATGAAAACTATAAGCTGCAAAGCCCTAGCATTATCCAAATTTTCTTCACATGCTCTCTCATGGATGCTTCCCTAAGAATATTGTTCAGCATTCTCATGACACCAGTCTGCATCGCCCCTTACAGTAGCAACACACAAAGGGGGGAAAATTGATTATCTCTGGTGCAATTCATAACCCCTACACCATGGACTGATCCAGTATGCCCACTGACGAGGTCCCAGAGAGGAGGGAAATGTGGGTATCATGTAAAGATTTGCTCATATAATGTATCTGATTATCAACAATAAAGATAATCTTTAAAAAGTGCTTGTCTGGGAGTTTAGCCAGACAACAGCCAGTTGGGGTCATGACCTCCTCCACTAAAGGGTTTTCTCTAGGTCTTCAGTACCAGGCATGCTGTACTCCCGTGGAATGGGCCTCCAGTCCAATTAAAGAGAAATTGGTTTCTCCCACAACAGAAGTGCCACTATTGCCCCAGTCAGCTCATTTGACCTGGCTGGCAAGTCTTAAGGCTTGCAAGGTCCACTGCTGTTCACCACCACTGATGACTGCTCTCTCCCATAGGGCTGCATGCAGCCATAGCTTTTTCTAGCTCTCTCTCAGCTGGTGAACAGAGAGGATGTTTCCTGCTTCAGGTTGATTTCTCAGTGACCTACAGCCCAAGCATATGTGGTCTTCAGCAACAGGGTCTTACCATCTCATTATGGTGCATAATCAAGAAGCTTGGCAATGGCCTGTCATGTTTTGGGGTCATCAGGGACCTCCCTAGCCAACAACTCGCTGGCACTGAAGTTTTTCTAGTATCAATCTATGGTTACTGGCTGTGACATTATATGAGGGAGAACATACAGTGTTTGGCTTTCTGTGCCTGAGTTACCTCACCTAGTATGATCCTTTCCAGATACATCAACTTTCCTGCAAATTTCATAATTTCATTTTTCTTTACAGCTGAATAGTACTCTACTGTATAAGTGAACCACATCTTCATCATCCATTCATCAGTTGAGGGACATCTAGGTTGGTTCCATTTCCTAGCTATTGCAAATAGAGCCTCAATAAACATGGAAGAACAAGTATCTCTAGGGTAGTGACTAGAGTCATACCAAACGCTATGTAGTTGCGAAAGTAGAGAAAAACAAATTGGTACAAAATTTTAATGTACTACTCTGTTACTTATAAACTAATATGGCTGAAAATGTAAAGATTTTCTTTTACTGCCTATTTTTTTTAAATCTTAAATATATATTTATTGTCCATAATGTGTTACATTATTCAGTGGGCAAACAATGAGTTGTTATCCCCAATTCCCCAATGCCCCCCCACCATCCCCAATCAGCTGGATATCCTCCTCCATGTACCGTCTGGATCAGTCCTTGTGGCAGGGGACCCTGGATAGCCTAGTACTCAGCCCGGTCCTCCTGGCCCAAGTGTCTTGTTACTGAAAAGTGTCATGCCTCTGGATAGTCTCCCCCACCACGGCTCTTACAATCTTTCCGCCCCCTCTTCAGCACAGTTTCTTGAGTCGTGGTGGATGAGTACCAAGGCTACTTTAAGATTGTGAGTTTAGGGGTCTTTGTGTTGAAGATTGTTGGTTTCTGTCTCACTGGCTTATCCTGTGTAGATTGAATGTCTGTGGCTGTGGGTCTTTCGTTCCTCCCGTCATTCTCTGCTGGGTTCCATATGGATCCTCCACGTTATGACTGTGGTGGCTCCTCTCTTGCCAGAATCTCAGGTATAGGCCTACGGTCAGTTGGTAGGGTTAGATGGGCCCAAGCTCTCTCGCTGCATCCTGAAAAATACAAGCACAATCTCCATCGGAGAGTATGATCAGTGTAGGTTAACAAATATACACATTTCTGGTTTACCTAGATTCTATTTTTAGTAGCCTCCTCGTCAATCGCTCCCATAGTGCATCTTGTCTTGGGAGCCCAAGAGTACAGGATCTGGTGACTATCGCCCTGAATCTCAAGTTCCAGACAAGGGGTCCCCCTCACTAAGTGGAAAATTGTCCGAATTTGAAAGCTGTTGATTGTCTCCCCCAGGCCCAGGCTCCTCCGTTGCACAAGTGCTCCTTTCTTGGTTTGCTGTTCTCTCCCAGTAGGGTGTGTGGTCAGCCTACTCATGACCACAGATTGTGTTTCGTGTCAGTGGTCTCTCTTTACTCCAGCTGGTGTAGATCATTTTCCCCTGGCAGCCTGTGCAGTGCCTTCCAGCACTACACTAACTGCCTTCTGGGGGCTGGATATCATTCCGGACGTTGCAGGGTCTCTTGATGCTGGTTGATGGCATTCTGTGGTTTCTTCAGCAACAGGGTTTTGCCTCAGGCCTAGGGAGGGCACCCAAGAGCTTTGACAGAATTCTGTCTTGTTGGAATCTCCTGAGTAGCTTTGGTCAACAGTTCAGTGAGGGAAGGAACCATTGGTTGGAACCAGGGGTTGTCAGGCTGATCTAATTATTCACAGGCTTAGAATCTGATTTTTTTTAATATCGTGGGCATTTCCACGTCCCCTAGTTGCCTTCAACTTGATTGTGCTTATGTCATTTTTAAAGTGATACAAGAAGCTCTTTATTGATTCACTGATGACTCCTCATGGCACCTGCTTCTGCTTCAGTTTCTTCATCAACTGTACAGCTGCCATGGCAAACGATAAGCCATAGACAAGATATTCAAGACAGTCATCTATCTTCAGGTCATAGGCCAACATAGGTCAAAAAGAGAGGACAGGCCAAAGCATTGATCCGAACCAGAGGTGAGCAAGAAACAATCATTAGGTGCATGAACACAGGTCAAGGTGAAGACACGAACAAGGAAATGGGTAATTGCCAACATGTGCACTCAGTGCCTTTCAGTCCAAGCAATTTCCACCATTCTGGCCTCTCTGTAGTGTTTCTTTGCTTACAGTCTTTATTATAATCATCATTTTAGTGGAAATACCAGTTTAAATCTCTCTTCCCTCAATCCATTTAACCAATGTATGCTCATTCAATCTTCAGATAATTTCTGAGGTTGCATCTTATTCCTGTTCTTGCTATAACTTCCTTTTCAATCCTACATTATACCTCCTGAGCAAATTCTCTTGCCCTTACTTGGTTTCCTTGGAAGGGGCCTTCCATTCTCCCATCACAATCCATCCTTCTCACTGCTGCTAGAGTAACCATTTTATCTAGGTGACCTCCAGGTGTCAGTGTGGCGGACTGCCCTAGCTTTCATCTCTGTCACCCTTGCACTTTCTCTTTTGCAAGTGGAAGGGCAGTGCAGGCGCCAAGGTGATGTTACTTATCCCTCTATTCCTGAGGAAAGAGGGGAATTATGGATTTTTTATGAGGCCAAATAAGGTCAAATACTGTTCATTTCTGCGTTTGTGCCTATTATCCTACAGATAATGAACAGTCCTAAAATGTTAGTTTGTTATGCCATGGGAATAGAAGGATCCTCAACAATATAAAACTATCTCATATATTACCAAATTCAACTGGAGATTTGAACTTTTATTCAAGTAAAATTGAAAGAAAACTAACATTGAGACCACTGAACACAAAAGAAAAATATTGCATTTTCCAAAATATAAACATCAGAAACTTTTGGCTATTATATGTGAAAGGGCCTTAAGCGGAGTTGGGTGGAATATGCTAGCAGTTTCTTTCAATCATCTTTCCATTGCCAAATGCTTGTAAAAAGTGGGTCTAAGAAATCCTAGCATGGAATCGGTAGGGGCAGACTATGAAACAAGAGACTTTTCATTGAAAACTATTCTTTGAAAAGCAATAAAAAGTTCAGTCTCACTCTATCTTCTTCCTGCCCACTCCCCTTCTTTATACACACTGGAACACTTGGATATTCTCTTGTCTCAGCAGAATTCACTTCAGGAATCCCAGCCAAGCACAAGCACCAGGTGCTAGCTGTTCACTGTAGCCATGCTTGCATGGATATTTCCGGTACTCCTAGTAAGAATGGCCCACATTAGAGTGACATTTCTCTCAGCTCCTGATTTCTCCTGACTCCTGATAATACACTACAGTGCAACACAGCAAGTAGAAGTGAGTTCATCTAGCATTATTCACAAGAGGAGTTTAAAGCAGGACACATTGTTTGAAGCAATCGTTTCCTTATGTTGCACTCAGCATTCTAGTTGCTGCGCAGAAAGAATCCAAGCAAAAGCATCTTGTGGAGGAATGTGTTTATTAGGCTTACAGACTCGAGGGGAGACTCCATCCTGGCAGGGAAAATGATGGCATGAGCAGAGGGCTGGACATCACCTCCACCACAGCACTGCAAACAGCGGAAGGAAGGAAGGTGTGCCAAACACTGGCAGGGGAAGCTGGCTTATAACCCCCATAAGCCTGCCTCTGACAGCACAGCTCCAGTGAGGTTGTAAAACCCAAACTGCCATCAGCTGGGAATCTATCAATCAGAATCCATTCATTAGTTTGTGGGAAACCTTATATTTCGACCAATGCCCACATTTTAACTTGAATAATTTCCTTAAAAGAAATGAACCTGTAATACATTCCCTCATTCCTCATTGTAGCATAAAACTTCTCTTTATGTCCTCTTTTCTCTAACTTTTTAGAAAATGGGGACAGACTAAGTTAATATTCATAAAGCAAATACCTTCACGATTGATGACCACCTATCAGCTGGTAAGAAAACGAGTCTTATTTAATTATGATGAAAACAACAGGAACATGACCAGCATAGAAAGGACTGGAGGGCAAGGAGCAACCATGGTCTTGATGCCTGGTCCTCGCCTGGATGCCTACTTCTCAGATACTAAATACACTTTGTGTATTATGTGTATTATCAAGCTGTAAGAAAGGGATGGCATCCGGAAGCTCCTACAAGACGTAGATGAAGAAGCTGAGACATCATGCAGTTAGTTGTCTTGTCCATACTCAGTCAAGCAAACCTGGGCTTTGCTCTCTATAACCATATAAACCTCCACAATAAACTTCAGCCTTATGCGGACTATTTTCATCACCTAGTTAAGATTATAGCACATTATGGCTACATTTCTTTGAATAATTTATGTAACTTTTATGATAATACAGACATATAAAACATATGATAAATTGTATGGAAATTCAGTGATGTAATATCTATAAAGAACCCAGCAAAGTCCACTCAATAAATGTGGCTTTTCTTCTGGGAGCGATTTACTTTCCTTCGAGTATTGCTAAACAAAGAAAGTTTCTTGCTTATTTCCCAGCAACAAAAGGTTACGAAATATTACATGTAAATATAATAATGCTCAAAAGGAAAAGAGGGTCATGTGTGCTGTTGCAAACCTGTACCTATAGCACTTGGCAGATTAGAGTAAGGAGGCAGGCAAATCTTGAGTTTGAGACTAGGCTGAATTATATGATGAGAATCTACCTTGAAAAACAGAGAAGTAGAAAAGTCATGATTCTCAAAGGTTTGGGGATGGTGTTTCTGAAGATAGCCCTGGGCATGATGGCATCTAGAGTACAGGAATTAACATGGTAAGGAAGGTGGGAGAAATACACCAGACTCGAGCTCACTCAGACAAGGGATTGCCTTTATTCAGCAACAAGGGGACGGGCTTCTCCGGAGTATGAAGTCATGTCCACCGTGGAAAGCTTTTAGGAGGGAATTTAAAGACTTTTAGTGTGATGTGGGCTTTACAGATAAAGTTTTCCTAGGTCTGGGCCTTCCTAGACAGCCTTCTATCAGGAGATAGTAGGTGACTTATCAGAGAATCCTTCAGATGTGTAAAACATTCTCTCGGGTTCTTTAGGGTGCTATCAGAGACAGGATCCTTTAGATGTAGGAAACATTTCCCCAGGCTCTTTGGGGAGTGTACAGGGAGCTGGGTTTGTCCCTTCAGACATGAGAAAGCTATGCAAGCTGACCAAACACTCATCTCCATAAGCAGATCATCAGGTAGGTGGACAGACAGACGGGAAGTAGTGCAGTCACAAAGCAGATGGAGACCCTGTGGACTCTGTACTGCTTCTCCCAGCACCTTCCCTGGTGATTGTATTCACACGTGTCTGCAAATGAAAATAAATACACAAAACTCTTTAGTTCATGGGATGCACACCCATTATAAGTGCATTTTGCTTCCTTCTCTGTGGGGATTCTTGTCAGTCAGATAGATGACTCTGCAGCATGCACAAGGCCTGTGCCAGTGACGACTGAAGAGCGACACCAAATAGAATTGCAGTCTCCTCATTGTGACTGTCATGCGGTCTGTCCTTGAGTTCATATAGAGTGGAGGATAAGTGGAGGATAATTCATGCACCTCAGGTCACAGTGTGTGCTGTCTGAACATCTGGTGTCAATTCCCTGTCTGAAATGGCCTTGCCTGTGTCACGTGACAAGCCTTGGCTGCTGAGAGTCATCTTAGACAGAGGTGCTCTTAGAGGCAGAGGCTGCCCTCAAACAGCCCAGTGATGGATGTGGAAAGCCAGGTCCCTGTCCTAGAACAGATGAGGCTAAGTTCTATAGAAACATGTATTTCTGGAAACACCTATATGAGACTGCATTCCAAGTCAACAGCCATGAAGGTGGCGGGAGTGACCAGAGATATATTTCATCATAACTGAAGTCTTGGAGGAAACCAAAGGCCTATCATGGCCATGCTAAGATTTATATTAGGATAGGGAAGACTTAGAAGGTTAAATCTGATACTTTTTTGTTTCAACCTGTTTCCTAATGAAAGAAGAACTACATTTAAGGGTTATGAAATAAGCAACAAGGATGCCTACAAACGGGTTACATAGATTGGCAAAGTGACAACCTCTTGCCTACTTTAGGGGTGAAGTAGGAGTTAATACTGGAACCTAATCCTGAAGACATTAAAATAGCAGCCTATCAAGTCCTAGTTATATATTAAATACTAGACAACGTTCCCTCTTGTTAATTCTTTATAAGGAGGTATTTCATCACCTATTTTCTCTTATTAGCTTGACAACCGAAATTTAATTTTGTAGAGCTGATGTCATATAGGGAAAACACTGTGGATTGATGTCATTTTAAAAGTGTAATTACATTTGCTCGTCTGCTGCTGACAGTCCAAACTTTTCATTCATTATCTTGATTCAGCCCAGTCTACTGAATTTGCCAGATGGCAGGTTTTATGTTTGGAGGGACCCCAGAGTTCTCTCATCCCAATTTTCTCATTTTTAGAATGGGGTAGGAATGCCAAGAGAAGTAAAATGACTTGATCACTTGTTGCCAGCATTGTGCTACAGACAGCAAGAAGAGATAAATGACCAAGTTCACTGTCTCACATTATTTTGTTCTTACCATGCCACTGATGACTTCACTCCCAAACGACTCAACTATAAAATATGACCTTTGCAGATTTATATTTGAAGAATAATGCACCTGTTCCTGCATGCAAATTAGTGAAATGGTATTAATTTTATTAGTTTGATATTATTACCAGCTTTTTCTAAGAGCTGAATAACTTCCTTTTTAGTCAGACTTAAAGAAAAACACTGAACTTTATATTTCTTATTTTTAAGCAAAAAAATATATATATGAGCTTTGGCCTGGAAATCAATAGCTGAGCATGTGCATATGAACACACACACACACACACACACACACACACACACACACACACACACACACGTGTAGATTTACACCAACTACAGGGATATTTTTCCTTCACTCATGATCAATATAATGGAATTTCCATAATGAAAGTATGCTGCATGTTTTAAATGCATGTGTATAAATAATAAGTTAATAGAGTAGGATGCATTGAAATTATGAAAAAGGATATAGCCAGGCATAGTGTTGCAAGCCTGTAATCCAAGGAACTGGGAGGCAGAAGCAGGATTGTGAATTCAAGGCCATCCTGGACTGCACGGACTATAAATAAACCAACATGCAAACAAATAAAATGAAATAAAAGCAATGTGAGATCTGTTCTCAGCAATGTGTGAGGTATGTGAAGACAGAGACCAGGCAAAACAAAATACTCCCAGCTTGGAGTACTTCCTAAATGCCTTTGTGAGGCTGGAGGGCCCCTGTCACATGCTAGGTTATTGAAAAGTTGAGCCCACCTTTGTCTTTGAGGAACATTTTGAGTTTTCAAAATATCCTGAAGATACAGGTAGAAATCAATATTGACAAAATTATGTTATGTGAAAAGGCAGCTGTGCTTGGTGGGGTGTAGGACTTTACCTTATTATGGTGAACACGGATTGCAGCTGGCAGAAAACGAGAAGTAGTGATAACCACTGTGTGTCTCCAAGGTGACACTTTTAAGTTTTGGTAATATTTGGGGCCCAGGAGTGGAGTCTTCTGTAACTGCTCATCGCCATGTAGACCTATAATTGGCACATGCAATATCACATGTGGTTTGTGCTGCTGTTGTGGTGTTGAGGGGTGAAGGAGATGTTCAGTTGACATTGTTATGACCTATGTGAAAATACAGGGTTGGCCACCAGCAGTTGTGGTCCCAATGAAGCCCAGCAGTGGGGCATGCACCTAGAGGGCCCACTTCCACATCCTGCACCCAGCCCCCAGCCAGGGAGGTTCTAGACTCCATTGGGAGGCTGCTTTGCTTTTTCCTCTTAAAGAGTCTGAGAAAATATGATTTAAAATAGTAAGAACTTTGAGAAAGGGCTCAGGAAATGACTAGGTGAGTAAAAGCACTTTCTGCTCAAGGTTGAGGACCTGAGTTCAGGTCCCAGAACCCATATAAATCCAGAGAGAGTAGGGCAAGTGTCTGAAATTGCAGATGGGGGGAGGGGAATGGCATAAGCATGAGGCTAAACCAAATTAGGTTCAAAAACATAAAATCCTCACGAGCATACTATAACCTATTGAGCAAGTAGTGGGTGTCTACTGGCAAGAGGGGCCATGAGTAGTAGGGGAGAGAGTCTAAGCCTGTGAATAATTGGTCAGTCTGACAACCAGTCACCAGTTCCTTCCCTCACTGAGCTGTTGACCAAAGTGACCCATGAGGGTTCCTTTTTCCCAACATCCTCGCCAACAATGATTATTGTTGGTTTTCTTTATGATTGCCATTCTGACAGGGGTAAGGTGGTAAGGGGTAAGGGGTAAAGTGTGGTTTTGATTTGCATTTCCCTGATGCTTAAGGATGCTGAGCACTTTCTTAGATGGGACAAGGCCATTTGTGTTTCCTCCTCTGTGAATTCATTGTTGAGATAGGTGCCCCATTTTTTGAGGGGGCTGTTTGAGATTTTATTATGTTTTTTTTTTTTTTGAGTTCTCTGTAAGATCTGGAGATGAGGCCTTTGTCTGAGTTATAGCTAGTAAAAATCGTCTCCCAGTTTGAGGGGGTCTGTTGGCTCTGAGTATGGTTTGTTTGTCTATACAGAAGCTTTTGAGCCTGATCAGATACCATTGGTTAAGTGATTGTTGCATTTCCTGGGCTGCTGGATTTTTGCTCAGGAAATTTTTCATTATTCGTATTTCATGTAGAGTTCCTCCTATTTTTTCTTCCAGGGTGTTCAGGGTTACAGGATTTATATTAAGGTCTTTGATCCATTTGGAGTTGATTTTTGTGCATGGTGAAAGCAGTGGTTCTATTTTCATTTTTTATACGTGTTTATCCAATTCGTCCAGCACAATTTGTTGAAGATGGTATCTTTGGCCTAGCGTACATTGTTGGCCCCCTTGTCAAGGACCAAATAGCTGAAGTTACTTCCATTTAAAGTTGGGTCTTCAATTCTGTTCCATTGATCTGTCTGTCTGTTTTTATGCCAGTGCCATGCTGTTTTTAGTTACTATGGTTTGTAGTATGTTTTGAAGTCAGGCATGGTGATACCTCCTGAGTAGGCTTTTTTACTTAGAATAATTTTGGCTATCCAACGTCTTTTGCCCTTCCAAATAAATTTAGAGATTATTTTTTCTATGTCTGTGAAGAAATAGGTTGGGATTTTTATCAGCATGGCATTGAATCTTTAAATCACTTTTGGAAGGATTGCCATTTTTACTATATTGATTCTCCCTAACCATGACCACGTAATATCTTTCCATCTTCTTACATCCTCCTCTATTTCCTTCTTGAGTATTTCAATATTTTCCTTATATAAGTCCTTTACAACCTTGGTTAGTGATATTCCAAGGTAATTGATTTTCTTTGAGGCTATAGAAAATGGGACATTTTCTTATGTCTTTTTCTGCTTGTCTTTTGCATATAGAAAAGCTACTGATTTTGTGTGTTATTTTGTATCCTGCCACATTGCTGAAGGCATTAATCACCTTCAAGAGGTTACTGATACTATTTTTGGGGGTCTGATATATAAAGGATCATGTCATCTGCAAAGAGGGATAGTTTAATTTCTTCCTTTCCCATTTGTATCCCTTTTATGCCCTTCTCCTGTTTTAATCGCTTGGGCTATAACTTCAAGCACTATGTTAAAGAGCAGTGGTGAGAGTGGACACCCTTGTATTGTTCCTGAATTGAGTGGGAACACCTTGTGTCGTTCCCCATTGAGAATGATTTGTGCTTTAGGAGTTTTGTAAATTGTCTTTATTAAGTTGAGGTATAGGCAGTCTATGCCTATTATTTCCAGAGCTTTGAACATGAAGTGTTGTTGAATTTTCTCAAAGGTCTTCTGGGCATCTATTGAGATAACCATGTGGTTTTTGTGTTTGAGCCAATTAATATGGTGGATTACATTTATCGACTTGCATATGTTGAACCATCCCTGCATCTCTGGGATGAAGCCAACTAGGTCAGGGTGGATAATATTTTTAATGTGGTGTTGTACCCAGTTTGCTAGGACTTTGTTCAGGATTTTTGAATCTAAGTTCATCAGAGATATGGGTCTGTAGTTCTCTTTTTTTGTTGCATCCTTGCCTGGTTTGGGGATTAGGGCAATGGTAGCTTCTTAGAAGGTGTTTGGAAGCCGTCCCTCTTTTTCTATGCTTCTAACAAGCTTCAGAAAGAGTAGTGTCAGCTCTATGATGAAGGCTTTGTAGAATTCAGCTGAGAAACCATCTGGTCTTGGGATTTTGCTTTTGGGAAGCTTTTTGATTACATCTTCAATCTCTGTGGATGTGATAGGTTTATGTAGTGATTTTTATCTGCTCTGGGTTAAGCTTTGGTAGTTGCTAGGTGTCCAAAAACTTATCAATTTCTTCCAGGTTCTTTAATTTTGTGGAGTAGAGGTTTTGTAAGTATGACTTGATGATACTTCCAATGTCTTAGGGATCTGTTGTAATCTCCCCCTTGTCCTTTCTGATTTTGTTGATTTGGGCTTTCTCATTTCTTCATTTGAATAGATTGGCCAGGGGTTTGTCAATGTTATTAACTTTTTCAAAGAACCAACTCTTTGATTTATCTATTTTTAATCGTTTTCTTGATTTTCAATTCATTAATGTCAGCGCTGATTTTAATTATTTCCTTTTGTCTTGAGCTCCTCGAGTTAGCTTTTTCCATCTGTTCCAATGATTTTAGGTGGTTGGTTAGATGATTGATTTGAGATCTTTCTGTCTTTGATATGAAGGCATTTTGCACAATGAACTTCCCCCTTAGGACTGCCTTCATTGTGTCCTACAAGTTCTGATAAGATGTGTTATCATCATCATTTACTACTAGGAAATTTTGAATTTCCTGTTTTATTTCTTGGATGACCCAAACATTTTTTTAGCAGTGAATTGTTCTGGCACCAGTACTTTGTGCATTTTCTGGATCTTGTTCCATTGTTAATTTCTACCTTTAATGCATTATGGTCTAATCTGATCCAAGGAAGTATGTCAATCTTCCTGACATTGTTTAGGGATGTTTTATGCCCTAGGATGTGATCAATTTTTTAAAAAGTCCCATGCGCTCTGTTGAGAAGAATGCATATTCTGTGTCTTTGCAGTGGAATGATCGGTAAATATCTGTTATCCCCAGTTGGTCAATGCTGTTATTGGGCTCCGTTATGTCCCTGCTGATCTTCTGTTTGCTTTATCTGTCTAGGGATGATAGAAGTGTATTAAAGTCTCCTACTATGATGGAGTTAGAGTCTATTTCTGCTTTATTTTTGAGTAGGGTTTCCTTTATGAACTGTGTTGCACACAACTTTGTTGCGTATATGTTGATGATGGTGATATCTTCCTGTTGGATCATTCCTTTGATGAGTAAAAAGTGAACATCACTATCCTTTTTAATTTATTTTGGTGTAAAGTCTATTTTGTCAGAGATTAATGTATCCACACCTGCTTGCTTTTTACTTCCACATGCCTGATAAACTGTTTTCCATCCTTTTACTCTAAGAAGATGCTGTCTTTAGAGGTAATGTGAATTTCCTGAAGGCAGCAGATGGAAGGGTACATTTTTCTGATCCACCCTACAAGTCTGTGTCTTTTTATAGGGGAGTTAAGTCCACTTATATTCAGAGATATAACTGTAAGGTTTGCTTTAAGCCCTGCCATGTTGAAGGGTTAATGGAGGTTGGTGTCTGTGCTGCTGTTATTAGCACACTTACTGTGATTGTCGTGCCTGATCTCTCGTACTCTTCTGAGGTAGATTTCTTGTTTCTTCTATGCTTTGCTGGGTACAGTAGTCTAGGTTGAATGCAATACTTCTTTAGGCCCTAAAAAACATTGTTCCTAGCCCTTCTGGATTTCATGGTTTCTAATGAGAAGTCTGAGGTAAGTCTGATGGATTTTCCTTTATAAGTTATGGTTTGCTTTTCTCTTGCAGCTTTGAGTATTTTCTCTTTGTTTTCTATGTTAGGCATCTTAATTAAAATGTGTCTTGGAGAATTCCTCTTCATGTCCTGTCTGTTTTGAGTCCTCTGGGCCCCTTAAATGTTGAGTGGGCTTTCTCTTGTTAGATAAGGGAAGTTTTCTTGAATAATTCTGTTGAAAATATTTCCTATGCCCTTAGCCTGGGCTTCTTCTCCCTCTGGCCTCCCCATGATTCTAATATTGGACCTCTTTATGGTATCCCATAGATCCCTCAAATTTTGCTCACTTGATTTCTTGAATTTATTGAAACCTATGACATCCTTATTAATTCCTTCTGTCTTGTTTTCAATGTTTGAGAGTCTGTCGTCCAGATTGTCAACTCTGGGACTGATTGATTCAAGGGAGGTTTTTAACACTTCTGTTTCATTTTTGTTTTCTGCTATAATTTTGTTTGTAGTCTCCAATTCTTTGGTGAGATCCAATTTCCAGTCTATTTTTGTTTTTGCTAGGGATTCCTAAAAATCATTAAGTTTTCTTAAGTCCTCATCAAATTTAATCAATTGATTATATAGCTCCTCCTGTAGTTGGTTCACCTTCAATTCAATTAATGTGTTTCTGAATTCATTCATATTTCTCTCCATTAAATACAGTCTGGAGTCTATAATTGTGTTGGTGAGCTTCATCTCATTGATGTCTTTTTTCATAGGTTCCATATCAGACACTAACTGCTTCATGTTTTCTTTGCAGTTGTGGTCAGGAGTCATATTATTCTCTCTTTGGGATTGTATATTTGTTGTCTCCACTTCCTTGCCACTTTCCTTTTCCATAATGGGACTAGGGGCCCTGAGTTGGGGAGTTCTGTGTTTGATTTCTGTGGGATTTTTTCATTGGTTTCTGCCCATGTTCAGGTAGGGGAGTGGGACTCAGGCACCCTGGTGAGTGATGTTCAGCCTGCTTTGCTTCCAGTTGAAAGACCACTAGGTTTGATATTAAACAGAGGTCTTTCCTGTTAGGGTGTTCTGTCCCCAGAGAGGCTTAGATCTTTACATGTCTGGATCCCTCTGTATGTGACTGTTTAGTCTTAGAGCCACCACATAGGTCCCTGTCCCCAGTTGGTGTGCTGCAGTAGAAACAGCCCCAGCACCCCGAACTATAGAGCCCAGTGTTTTCCCATCTGACTGTGCCCGCCTGTCAGTGGTGCGTGGTCCCTGGTGCCCACTGAAGCCACCTGTGCCCTCCTGGCAGGGCTTATGTCCTTCCAGCACTGGCAGAGGTTCCCAGGTGTCTGAGGCCTGGCCACACCCGGCAGCTGTCATCCAGAGTGGGCTTCCCGAACCGAGCTAGGTCAGTTTGCCCAAGGAGTGCGTCTGCCTGTGTATGTGTGTGTGGGGGGGGGTCTCTGGGAGAAGTATGCCCAAGAATCGGGCACTGGAGGGAGGGGA
>PVHP010017574.1:0-34280 GCA_004024765.1 Zapus hudsonius | reverse complement strand
TCAATTCATAATAGCCAAGAACTGGAATCAACCCAAATGCCCATCCATGGAGGAATGGACAATGAAACTGTGGTATATTTACATGATGGAATTATACTCAGCTGAAAGGAAAAATGACACATCAAAATTTAGGAAAAAATGGTCTGACTTCGAACAGATCTTACTAAGTGAACACTCAAAAGAACAGAGAATGGAATGCCACATACTCTCCCTCATATGCGGTCCTTAGCCAGGTTAACCGTTTTCTTTATCCAGACTAGTAGAAAGAACTGAGAAGGTATAAGAGTGGGGTAAGGGAAAGGGGGAGGGAAATGGCTCAAACATGAGGCCAACCAAATTAGGTTCAAAAATATAAAATTCTCACGAGCATACTGTAACCTAAAGAGTAAGTAGTGGGTGTCACCTGGTAAGAGGGGCCATGAGTAGTAGGGGAGAATGTCTAAGTCTGAACAATTGAGCAGTCTGACAGCCCCAGGTCCCGGCCACTGCTTCCTTCCCTCACTGAGCTGTTGACTCAAGTGACCCATGAGGTTACAAAAACAAGACAGAATTCTGTCAAGGCTCTTGAATGCTCTCTCCAGGCCTGAGGCAAAACCCTGTTGCTGAAGAAACCACAGAATACCATCGTTCAGCATTGAGAGACTCTTCGAAGTCTGGAATGGTAACCAGCCCCCAGATGGCAGTTAGTGCAGTGCTGGAAGACACTACACAAGCTGTCAGGGGAAGCTGAACAATGACAGCTGGTGTAAACAGACCACTGATATGAAACACAGTCTGAGGCCATGAGTAGGCTGACCACACCTCCTACTGGGAGAGAAAAGGAAACCATGAAAGGAGCACGTGTGCAATGGAGGAGCCTGAGCCTGGGGGAGACAATCAACAGCTATTAAATTCGGCCAAATATTCCACTCAGTGAGGGGGAACCCTTGATTGGAACCGGGGATTCAGGGCGATATGCAACAGATCCCATACTCTTGGGCTCCCAAGAAAAGAAGCACTATGTGAGTGACTGCGGGGAGGCTTTTGAAAATAGAAGCTAGGTAATCCAGATTGTTGTATATTTGTTAACTGATACTGACCTCATTTTCCAATGGAGATTGTGTTTGTATTTTTTCAGGATATAGCGAGGGAGCTGTGGCCCATATAACCCTACCAACCGATTGCAGGCAGAAAACTGAGATCCTGGCATGAGATGATCCACCACAGTCATACGGGGGAGGATCCATATGGAACCCCACAGAGAATGATTGGATGAACAAGGGACCCACAGCCATAGCCATTCAATCAACAAAGGATAAGCCAGTGAGACAGAAACCAATGAATCTCAACACAAAAACCCCTAAGCTCACAACACTAAAGCAGCCTCAATACTCACCCACCACGACTCAGGGAACTGAGCGGAAGAGGGGGCGGAAAGATTGTGAGAGCCCTGGTGAGGGAGAATATCAGAGACTTGGCAACCCTCAGTAACAACCCACTTGGGACATGAGAGCCAGGCTGAAGAATGAGCTATCCATGGTCCCCTACCACAAAGACTGATACAGATGGCCCACGGAAGAGGATATCCAGCTGACTGGGGATGGGGAAGGGGGGCAACGGGAAATTGGGAATAACAACTCATGGTTGGCCCACTAAACAATGTAACTCATTATGAACAATAAAGAAAAAAATAAATAAATAAAAACTTTCATTGTAGAACTATACATAGGAGGATTCTGGGAAGACGGCAGTGTGCTTGCCGCTCCAGCACAGGCAGAGGGGAAATATATAGTTATTAATAAGAAAGCACACAGTCAGTTTGAAAACTGATCGGGTGTCAGTAAATTTTTAACCCAGTAGAAAATTAAAGGACAGGGCTGGAGAGATGGCTCAGCGGTTAAGGCACTTGCCTCCAGTGCCTAAGGCTCTGGGTTCAATTCCCCAGGATCCACATAACCCAGACCTGCAAGGTGGTGGCCCTGGTGTTCTCTCTCTCTCTCTCTCTCTCTCTCTCTCTTCCTGCTTGAAAATGAATAAATAAAATCTTAAAAAAAAAAGAAAAGTAAAGGAGAGGTAGGGATTTCACACAAGCAACTTGAAGCTCCTGCAGCTGTGCTGCAGAAGAAAAAAAGAAAAGAAAAGTTAAAAAAAATGTAAACAAGATGAAACACAACAATGCAAGCATAGACATGAGATTGAACCTAATGGAGAAAAATTTGACTGACATCAAAAACACAGTGAGCAAATTGAAGGTGAACCAACTAAGGGAGGAGCTAGACAATCAGCTGATTAAGTTTGATGAGGACTTAACCAAGATCAAAAACAAAGAATAGTATCAGTAAACGCCTAAAGGTGATAAACACCTTTAGTAAACTGGGAGGATACACAATTAACAACCAAAAATCAGTAGCCTTACTGTTTGCAGATGATAAACAGAAAAATCAGAGAGATGGTTGCATTTTCAATAGCCTCAAAAAAAATCAAACACCTTGGAATATTACTAACCAAGGAAGTGAAAGACTTGTACAATGAAAACATTAAAATGTTCAAGAAGGAAATAGATGAGGATGTGAAAAGATAGAAGGTGTTGCGGTCAGCATTCTAGTTGCTGTGCAGAAAGAACCCAAACAAAAGTGGCTTGTAGAGGAATGGGTTTATTTGGCTTACGGACTCAAGGGGAGACTCCATTCTGGCAGGGAAAACGATGGCATGAGTAGAGGGCTGGACATCACCTCTGCCACAGCACTGCAAACAGCGGCAGGAAGGTGTGCCAAACTCTGGCAAGGGGAAGCTGGCTTATAACCCCATAAGCCCGCCACTGACAACACAGCTCCATCGAGGTTGCAAAACCCAAACTGCCATCAGCTGAGGATTGATCTATCAGAACACATTCAATTGTTTGTGGGGGACAGCTGTATCAAACCATGACAGTCCGCCCCTGGCCCCCACAAACTAATAATCATACATGATGTAAATACAATGCATTCAGCTCAACTCTTAAGTCCCCACAGCTTTCAACTGATCCATAATACCAAAAATAAACCCATAATGGCACAGAACATTCACAATGCAAAACATGAGGCACAGCAAAAACAAATTGACCAATACAATACACAATTCAAAACAAATGGGGCACCATCAATCTCTAACTCCAAGCTCAATGATTCTAACCAATAACACAAGTCTCTTGGAGATTCAATTCCGCCCCTCCAGCTCGGCTACTCACAGTCCGGGAAAACTTCATCCGGTGCTGGCAGCTCACCTTGGCACCCATCCGTAGTCCTGGAATTCTTTGGGTCTCCATTGCAACCAACAGTTCATTCTCATGGCCCCATCGGGCTCCATGCAGGCAACCTTGCACACCTGCTTCACATGCCGATGGCCATTTTTCAAAAACAAAACTGTGTTGCAAATCCAATGACCCTCTCTTTCTAACCAATCTCCATTCCACAGAACCAGGTGGGCTACCAACTTGTTAATCCAGGGGGGATCAAAGCATTCAGGTCCCTTACTTCAAAAGTCCGCATTCTTCCTGTTGTTCCAATGCAGACCAGCTGGCTGAATCTCAATGGTTTTCATCTCTCAAACAATTGCAGGTGAACGGGCAGCAGTTTTGACCCAAAGATCTTTCTTTCTGTGCCATCTCCATCTGCTCACACCAGTCCATCTTTACGTAAAGCAACCCTGCACAGGTTTCTAGGATATAGGCAGGCAGAATGCAGCAAGCCTCACAAGCAAACTGCTTCTGGCACAGTCCTGACAAAGTTCTTTCTCACCCTCATAAGCCAAACCTCACAGTCCATAGTTCTCATTACATTCAGGTCTTCAAACTCTGACCAGAATGATCCAATACTCTGTACTTACAGCACTGCAAGGCACCTCTTAGGACAAGCTTTCCAATCTGTCCACATTCCTTCTGCAGATCACTTCCAAAAGACCAAAGCCACGAGATCAGTGGTCTAGCAGCAACAGATGACCCCACGTCCTGGTACCAAAACTGTTGCAGTCAGCTTTCTAGTTGCTGAGCAGAAAGAACCCAAACAAAAGTGGCTTGTAGAGGAATGGGTTTCTTTGGCTTACAGACTTGAGGGGAGACTCCATTCTTTCAGGGAAAACGATGGCATGAGCAGAGGGCTGGACATCATCTCTGCCACAGCACTGAGAACAGTAGCAGGAAGGTGTGCCAAACTCTGGCAAGAGGAAGCTGGCTTATAACCCCATAAGCCCGCCCCTGGCAACACAACTCCATCGAGGTTGCAAAACCCAAACTGCCATCAGCTGAGGATTGATTTATCAGAACACATTCAATTGTTTGTGGGGGACACCTGTATCAAACCATGACAGAAGGATATTCCATGATCCTGGATAGGTAGAATTAATATAGTAAAAATTGCAATCCTTCCAAAAGCAAGAGATATACAGATTCAGTGCCATGCCAATAAAAATCCCAGCTTCATTTTTTACTGACATAGAAAAAAATAATCTCAAAATTTATTTGGAATGCCAAAAGGTTTTGGATAGCCAAGTCTATCCTTAGTAAAAATACTTCCTCAAGAGTTATCACCATTCCTAATCTAAAGACATACTCCAAAGCCATAGTAACAAAAACAGCATGGTATAAAACAGCATGGCATAAAAACAGACAGAGAGACCAATGGAACAGAATTGAAGACCCTGCCCTTAGTTTGAGTTACTATAGTTACTTGATCTTCAACAAAGGTGCCAATAATGTTTGCTGGTGTAAGGATAGCATCTTCAACAAATGGTGCTGCACAAACTGGATAAATACTTGTAAAAAATGAAAATAGACTCTTCTCACCATGCACAAAAATCAACTCCACATGGATCAGAGACCTCAACATAAGACCTGAAACCCTGAAAACCCTGGAGTAAAATATAACAAGAGCTATCCATGAGATAGAAATAGGGAAAAAACTTCCTGATCAAACCTCCAGTCACCCAGGAAGTGCAACAATCACTTAACCAATGGGATCTTATCAAGCTTAAAAGCTTCTGTACAGGCAAACATATCATACTCAGGGCCAATTGGCCACTATCAAATTGGGAGATAATTTTTGCCAGCTATAACACAGACAGAGGTCTAATATATAGAACTTACAAAGAACTCAAAAAAATAAATAATAAAAATTCAAACAGCCCCGTTACAAAATGGGGCATTGATCTCAACAGTGAATTCACAGAGGAGGAAACACAAATGGTAAATTCTCACTTAAAAAAGTGTTCATCATCCTTAATCACCAGAGAAATGTAAATCAAAACTACAATGAGATTCCACCTTACTCCAGTCAGAATGGCAATCATTAAAAAAATCCAACAATAATTAATGCTGGCAAGGATGCGGGAAAAAGGAACCCTCATTCAATGCTGGTGGGATTGCAAACTTGTAAAACCATTATGGAAAGCAGTGTGGAGATTCCCAAATAGAATGGATATAGAGCTACCAATGGACCCAGCTATCCCTCTATTAGGCGTCTATCCTCAAGATTTTACACCTCAGCATAGAGGCATTTGCTCATCCATGTTCATTGCAGTTCAATTCATAATAGCTAAGAATTGAAATCAACCCAAATGCCCATCAGTGGATGAATGGTTATCAAAGTTGTGGTACATTTACACTTTGGAATTCTACTCAGCTGAAAGGAAGAATGACATAATGAAATTTAAAGAAAAATGGGCAGACTTGGAGCAAATCATACTTAGAGAACTCACTCAAGAACAAAGAGTCAAACATCACATAATCTCCTTCATATGTGGTTCATAACCTGGTTAAACTTAAACTCTTAGCAAACCTGACAGGTGGAATGTGAGACTGTAAAAGGGGATGAAGGAATGGGTGGACTTTTATTATAAGCTAAATGAACAATGAATCAAAACCATAAAATCCTCACTTACACTCAACAAGCTCCTGAGGAAGTTGTGGCATTGCCTGGTAAGAGGGGCCATGAATAAGATGGGATGAAGCCTAACTCCATTAAAAACAGATAGGGCCTGTATGTAACTCCCTGTCCCAGTTATTGGTTCCTTCCCACACTGAGCTGTTGATCAGAGACCCATGAGGTCTCTAAAACAAGAGAGGCTCTGTCAAAGCTCTTGAAGTCGTACAATACCAAGAAACCCTGTGAGATCCAGAATGATAACCAGCTCTCAGTTGGTAGCATTTGAAGTACTGGTGGGTACTACATGAGCTCCCAGGGGAAAATGGTCAATGCTATTTGGAGAAAGCAGAGAGCACTGATATAAAATTCAGACTGATGTCACGAAAATGCGGAACATACTACTTTATGGGAGAGATCTGCCAGTCAAGAAGTGATCAGCTGTTGCAATCATGGTGCCAAAACCTAGGGGTATTCAACAGCTTTCAAACTGAACGAGAAATCCATTCAGTGACAAGGAACCCTTAACTGGAACTGGGATACAGGGCAAAATCCCATGGAGACCAAAAACCTGGGCTCCAACGGGAAATTCCCACTACCAGAGAACTACAGAGAGGCTGCACCCAATAGAATCTTGTTAAATTAGCAATGGGTGTCTCATTTAACCTATACTGATTTCACTCTCCAATGGAGATGCTGTTTGTATTTTTCAGAAGGCAGGGAGAGAGCTGTGGTTAATCCACCTCCACCAACAAACCACAGGGAGATAGCTGACATCCTGGCAAGAGATGAGCCACCCCAGGCCTATCTTGTAGGCCCCAAATGGAACCTATGAGAAAGAGTTGTGATAAGGATAAGACATATCACCACAGCAAGTCAGATAACCCTGGATAAGTCAAAGAGACCGACAACAATCATATCCAACACAACCCAAAGCAGAAGTCCAGAGACATTCAAGGTCTCAACAATAAAACAGACTTAAAATTCACCCACCATGACTCAGGGAACTGAGTGGAAGAGTGGGCAGAAAGATTGTAAGAGCCATTGTGGGCTAGAATATCCAGAGACATTGCCCCCCTCAGCAACAACACACAAAGACGAAGGGAACCTGTTTACTTTCTGTAACTTATAACCCCCTGCCCCAAGGACTGATCAAGTACACCCCCATAAGGAGTGTCCCAACTGGGTTGGGGACTGGGAAGAAGGAATTGGGGGCACCATCGTAAGATTTGCTCATACAATGTATGCAATTATGGATAATAAAGACAAAAAAAACAACGAATTAAATCAAATTTAAAAAACTTTCATTGTAGCAAATTGATTATTGATTATTTTCAATGACAAAATATTAATATGGAAGGTTGAAGGAAATCATATTTTCAGACCTGCTCTCTATTTATCAAAAATATAATTATACTTTTATAGAAGTTATTGCTGGGACACAATACCAACTAGAATCAGCTTTATTAAAGGAATGTGTTTATATCAGCTTACAGTTTCAAGGGGAGGTTTCTATCATGGTGTTTAAAGCATGGCAAGAGAAGACAGCCAGGTATCACATCTTTACATTATCATGAGGGGGGAGAGAGAAAGAGAGGGAGAGAGAGAGAGAAAGAGAGACAGAGACAGAGACAGAGATAGAAACAGAGAGAGACAGAGAGAAGGAGAGAGAAAGTTGAGTGCAGTGAGTGGGGCTGGGCTATAATACCCTCAGGCCCAGTGTCTCCAGTGACACTGTTTCTCCAGCAAGGCTCCACCTCCTAAAGGCTTCACAACCTTCCCAAACAGCATCATCTTCTGGGGATTAAGTATTCAAATATATGACTCGTACTTAAAATTTCCTCTCAGCCTGGCTCCTCTTGCCCGGAAGGCCCTCCTTAGTGGGTTTATGGTATTCACTGTGGGATCATGATGGCCTCCGTCAGTTCCTATGGGGTAAGGAAAGGCGAAATGTCTCAGGGTATTCCTACCCACTCTGCAGCTCTTATAATCTTTTGGCCCCCTCTGCTGCTATGTTCCCTGAGCCATGGCAGGCCTGTGGGCAGTTTGATTTAGTGTTGAGTTCTCTGAAGCCTCTGTATTTCTGCTTTGATAGGCTTTGATTGATCCCCGTGTCTGTCACCATCACCCTGAAGTTGGTTATCAGGGTAGAAATAAGAGCAGTATTCATGCCACCACTTCCTCTGCAGTTTCTCTGAGGCTCTGGCAGATGTGGTATAGGTGGAAAGTCTCATGGTGGAGAGTCAGCTATCTTCTTATCAATGGAGCTTGGCTCTCCATTTTATTTGCTGTAAAATAAAACAGATCAACCAAGAATGAGAGAAGTTTGGGTTGAAGGGGGTATTCAAAGTTATTTGAGAGATTTCTGTTGTGCAAACCCACTTTTTTTTTCCTTCAGATAGATAGCAGAGGGGGCTTCATTCTGAAGTTTAAGTTTCCTTACCATGGGATTCTGACTTGGTTTCCAGTACTAGATAGGAGTTCTGTCGCCCCTGAGCGGGTCCAATCATAGAATAGTTGGTTACCTCAAGAGGCTACATGCCAGTATTGCACTTCTTGTTCAGCTGGTTGATTTCGTAGCCTGCTTATTTGTAGCCTTATTTGTATTTATTTATTTTTAGCCTTATTTGTATTTATTTCGTAGCCTGCTTATTCGTCCCCTGCTTATTTGTGCAGTTGGTGACCATTGTCCTCCAGTGGCTCCAATAGTGCTCTCCAGCACTATGAGGGCTAGCCACAAGGGAGCTAGTGTCCCTTTTGGTTCCAGCATGGTGTTCTGGTGTCCTGTGGCTACAGCCTGGAGTCATACTTTTTAACTCCTTAAGTGAACAATGATATAAAAATGTTTTCAAAAAGATGTCATGCTTTTTGAATAATTAAATAATCCACATATTTTCATGCTTCTAATTTACTGTTCAAGTCATTCTGAGTATCTTATAACCCTTTCAGCATGTAAATAAGAGTCATTCCTCACATTAAGATTAACGTCACATCTTTTTTGAGATGCTTTTGAATCCCACTGGATAGTATCACACACTTACTTTTCTATGAATACGTTGCCTCAGTTTTATTTCCTTCTTTTAGGGAGTCCTTTCAGGCCAAAGCATATTTCACAATTTTGGAGTATATGTATTTGTTAGTCCTTGACATTATTTGGCTCTTCAAAATTCCCAAATAGCTAACACTGTGCTTAAATATTGTGATGGCTTAAGTTTTGATTTCTTAGCAATATGCAAAATGTTTGACAGCAGCCAGTAGAGGTACAGGTGAGGTTATACAAATGATCAATATCCATAAAGTCTTAAATACCCTTAATAAGCTGAGTCAATAATAAAGAATTACTATAAGGGTGGGAACATTGAGCCAGGAGTGATCACAATTCATCTGATATGTTGCACGAGAGACCTTGACATCTCCTTTTAGTAGCCTTTATCCAAGCACCATTGTGGAAAATCCTTGGACCCAGGTCACTCAATTAGGGTACAATGCAAGCAGCTCATTTCTGTAGCTGAGACGTTTATGAGGGAAAGAAAAGAATAGTGAACAATTAGACTCAGAGTGAAATGTGAATTTTTTCTGTATTTGTGAAGCAGGCACGGATCAGAAATAGTTTAGCTTCCCAAGACTCCACTTGGCTTAGACAATAGCACTTTCTTTTCCTAAACAATGCACCTAGCAACCTGTTGGCAACCTGGGACGACCACCTGCACCTAGCTGCATGTACACCCACTCCAAGAAATTAACTAGGTTTTTCCTTCCCTAGTAACAATGATTTGTGATCAGTTTCTATTTGAATATATTCTTAGCTATATCAGAGATTGGACTTGAACTGCTTTTGTGTGTGTGCATGGTAAGGTAAATGTGAAATTTTAGGAAGAATCCCATATTTTGCCATCTGATGCCTACATATAACTAGGCATACCTATGACTAAAATCATATGCCTTATGGGAAGGGACATTTCCAAACCTATCAGTAAAACCACAGAATCACTCAAACTTTGCCCCTTGGAAATAACCCCTCCTTCTTGTGAACTCCTTAAAAAGCAGCCTTGGGCAGTAACAAGGACCCTTGTCCTTCTTCAGGTGGGCCACTGTTCTTCTTGGCAGTGTACAATTTATTGTTTGGCTCATAATAAAGCCTCTGTTGCTTTACTTCTTGTGTGTGTATGTTTCCCAATTCTTTGAATGAGAACCTGGAAACACGCAGAGATAGCCAGTAACACTTGTGCATGTGTGCATATGTGTATACATACATATTCAGTAAATGACATTACAAGAGGAGCATCTAATTTTCTCCAGAGAAACACAAGTTTAGCGTGGGTATTTCCCTTAACAACTTAACACACACACACACACACACACACACACACACACAATTATTTTGTTCTTTTTTTTTTTTTTTTTGAGGTAGGGTCTCACTCTAGCCCAGGCTGATGTGGAGTTCACTATGTAGTCTCAGAGTGGCCTCAAACTCATGGCGATCCTCCTACCTCTGCCTCCCAAGTTCTGGGATTAAAGGCATGCCCAGCTGCCACTTAATATTTTGAGTCTTACTTACCTCACCTATAAAATGGCAATAATAATTAGTTGCATAGGTTTTTTTAAAAAAAATTAAACTCACCCACCACGACTCAGGGAACTGAGCGGAAGAGGGGGCGGAAAGATTGTGAGAGCCGTGGTGGGGGAGACGGTCCGGAGGCATAGCACCCATCAGTAACAACACACTTGGGCCAGGAAGACAGGGCTGAGTACTAGGATATCCAGGATCCCTTGCCACAAGGACTAATACAGACAGCCCATGGAGGAGGATATACAGCTGATCGGGGATGTGGAGGGGGGGAATTGGGGAATTTGGGATAACAACACATTGTTTGCCCACTAAATAATGTAACTCATTATGGATAATAAATATTAAAAAAAGAATGTTAAATAACCAAAAAAATTAAAGTATGAAATATAGTTCCTGGCATAATAGAGGTGTCTTTTTTGTCTATTTCTCTACACTGTAATTTTATAACTCATCCTAGATCCCTTGGGAAGCCATTGGCAAGGACAGAAAGGGATAATGCCAGCCTTGATCCTGCCATTTCTCGGTCACTGACCTATTTCCCATTCACCTTGATGTATCTGCTGGTCTTCTTTGGGCTTACCAGTGCATGGAATCATTAGGTGCTGACTCAAGGGACCATCGGTTTGACCTGGTTGTAAGTCCAGCCATTAAGAAGAGAAGCTTTTTATCAGATGTTCACATGCCAGGAGTCATGATATTCCTGGCAGCAGTCATAGTTTCAGAGACATTGGAAATGAGAGAAGGTAGGAGGCAGGGCTTTCCTGTGGTTACCCCTTGGTGCCACTGGAATGTCTATGCATGCCTCTGTGGCTTTCTGGATAGTTGGCTGACTGTGAATTTATGGTCCAAATGGTTTTGGGTGGGGAAAAAGAATCTTTAGAAATTACTACCCACTGGAAGGATCTCCCACAGTTACTGAAATGTTTCTTTGTATTTTTATAGCTGTTTTTTCTCTCATTATATTAGATTTTCAAAATGTAATTTTACCTACAAGACATAATTCTTACACTTGGGATTTGATGTCTATTTTTATATGATATTTGAATGCATTTAAATTTTGTGAAAGCAAATGCATAAGTTCTTTAATGATGCACATTTAAAGTACTTATAAAACTTTATATTGTGTAGAGTCTAATACCACAGCTTAGGTACATAAAAGGGACGCAAGGAAATATACTAAACTCTTAAGAGTGTACTCACTCTTGGTGGTGAAACTATGAGTGATTGTTTTATTTTCTCTTTTCATATTTTTCAATATTCTATAATGCTTACATATTAGTTTTAAGTGAAGAAGCTAATTATATATGCAGATGCAAGCATATATATTTAAAACAAAGTTGCCTAATAAAGGGGTTCATTAGTGGGTGTTGGTCATTCTGTGCTGTTTAAGCAGCAATTTTTGGTTCTACAATGACTGTTGGAGTGGCCTTTTCTATGTACTTGTTTTAAACTTAGTAGACTTGGATATCTCTCTTGTCACTAAGTAACTGAACTCATGCAGGTATCTTGCTAAGTTTCTTTACTAAGAAAACAGGAGGGTCACATCTACTTTATTGAATTTTACAGTACAAATGAGATTATTGAAAAATTAGAGGACTGTGAATGGGAAGGTATGATTGATGGTGAAGTGAGCTGGAAGGACGTACTGCAGTTTGGTGAGAGGAAGAATAAAAGTGTAGTGAACAGCTGAAGGTGGACTATGGAAGGACGGAGAGCTTTCCTTGAAGTCTCTAGGTAGGTTTTTCAAGCAGCTGTGTATGTTTAGTTGTTTTTTTTTTTTTAGTATGTAGACAGTCACACACTTCATTTGAAGGATATCTAAGTGGTGTGGAATTCAGTGGGAGTGAATTATAGAGACAGAATAGATAAAACTAAAATTATTTAGTGGCAGGAACTATTTTATGTTATAGTTTAATTATTAAAGTATATTTATAGTATGAATGCTTTTACTACTTTTTACAGATAAGGAAACTTGAGGGAGAGAACTTTAGCTTTTTACAATCTAGTGAAAATAGATAGTGAAATTTCTAAAAAGCTGACATTTGAACCCAAGCTGTGTGCTTCCAAAGCTCACATTCTTTATTTTGGGGTTGGCACTGCTAGTCATTAGGAATAAGGTTAAACTTGATACTACTTACTGAGGGGAGAGGAGATGGCTCATCTGTTAGGGCAGAATAAATTTTACTTATTTGTTCACTTTGCCTTTCTTCAATAGGCTTTCATGAACAATCTGAGTGCATTGTATTTGCACAGTTATTCTGAGAGCAATCCTTAAATGAAGTCAATTATAACGCCTCAATTTATACAAATAGAAGATAACTAAGAATAGAATATTTGCATAAATCAAAGCTTTCTATTTGCTAATAAGAAATCCATTTGATTCCTTAAATTTAGGTTTCAAATTTCAGGATTACACTGCCACCTAGAGCTGAGAAAATGTTTATTTTCCCAACACGTGGAAGATCCTGAATGGAAATAAGACTATATGGGAAGCAGCATGAAGCAACAAAAAGTTAAGATTTCTCATAAAAGAGGAAGAGGCCTCAAGACTGAGGACTTTTCTATGTTTTAGTTAATGTTAGCATATAATTCAGGAGCTCAATTTTATCATGATCATGCTGATAAATGATAATCATACAAAAGGGGAAGGCTTGGGTTTCTGTATGTCATTCTGCCAAGTGAATTTCCTTAGGGAAATTTCCAGAAAGGAAATCACTGCATCTTTTCTTCCTAAGTCCAAAAGATCTCAAGAAGTCCTATGGATTAAACTGATAATTATTTTAAAAATTTATACCAAATATTATACATGCACCATCTATAAGTCCATATTATTTGTTACATTGGAGAGGAAGCTTAATGAATTGAAAACATGAACTGGATAAGCAAAAATTCTCACTGGACCAGCAACACCAGCATAATTTAGGAGCTTGTTAGAAATGCAAATTTTAGAAACCACCATGAATCTTCGGACCGAGAAACTCTCAGTGGATCCCAGTAATTTGTTTTAAGCAGTCACAGAGGTGATTTTAAGGTAGTTTTTGGCTTTATAGCCCAAAGAAAAGAAGGCTTTACTGTCTGTAGAGGAACATGCTAATGGGCTAGGGTGCCCAGTTCATTAGAGGCTGCAGGCATGAACCAAATATTACAGACCTGGAGTCGGCACACAACAGCAAATGTAGAGCAGCTCCTGCAAGCACGTGTGCTTTGAGGGGAATTGGTTTTTCTCTTTCGTGGAGAAGAGAAAAATATTCATATTTTAGACAAAGCAAAAGTAATACCCTGAAAGGCTTGGGAGTTGAAAAGGTTTACAAAAGCATGTTTTTGTATTATTGGCTTATGGCGAGAACACATTTATTTGTGAGTGATTTTCAAGAGAAATAGCTATCACCATGGGGCTCTGTTTCTTGATTAGGCTACAATTACCAGCATAGAACCAAACTAAACAGATTAAACTGGAACTTTAGTTATGTTGAAAATTGTTTACAGTAAAGCTGAATGCCGTGGAGACCTGTAGGGGTCCTAGTTTCAGTGGCTCTCTGTTAATCAGCCTCAAATCCAGAGGTTTCCACAATATATTTCAGGCTCTCGCTGTGGTTAATTTACAGCATCCTCACACGCTGATATTTGGACTAGGCATCTTGGGTCTTTTTCTTTTAAAGTAAAGATGGATTAGTAAAGCTTAAAACCAGATACCACTAGGAAGCTAGTTAAAACATGTCTCCTCTTATTTTAACCTATAAAGTAATTAAATACCAAAGTTATGGCATGTTTAATTGATGGCATCAGCTGACGGCTACTTCACTCAAAATCACACCTTCAAAAAATATTTACTTATAGTAAAACTTAGGAATTTGTTCTACTGTCCTGCTCAGTTTTGTGTGATGTCCCAATTATTGTGCCATGTATATCATAAGTGGCATTTTAAGTCCCTATTGTGTTCTCATCCAATATTCTTCTAAACATGGTTTTCAGTCCATTACCTGGTTCTGAAATCAATTTGTTGAATTGGTTATCTTCTCTAAAAATGAAACCAGAAACTTAGAGTACATCATGTTTACATGTGTAAGTATTATTTCCTGAAATTTTTATGTTAATTTTATTGTATAGATGTAGATTGATTAAATCCATTCAATTTATATTTTTATTACTTTTTCTATTTTTGAAATTTTCATACAGTGTATAATTCACCCATTACCCTCTCCTATTCTACTCCCCCTCCCATTAACATCAACCCTCTTTTCTTCCCCATTAATCCCTTCCTTCCATGTCTTTTTTCCTTTTAACCCATTCAGTTAAATTTGTGTTGCTTGCATGATCAGCCTGACTCCCCCTCTCCCAGCAACCATGAGCTGCTATTATCTACCAAGGCTGATGTAGAGGGGCTTGTTCTTGGACAACTGCTGTGAATTCCTGAGTGTCCCTGTAATGGCCAGGTGACAGAATTTTGTGGCCCTCTTCCTCATCCTCTTGCTCTCACCTCCGTTTCGCCTGCTCTTCCGTGGTGCTCACTGAGCACTGTTTAGCAGTCCTGTTTGAGGCTGAGCACAAAGTAATTGCTTCTTCTAAGAAAATTTTCCAGCTATGCATCAAAAATATGGAATACTTCAAAATTTCATGTCATTCTTACACAGGGGCCATGCTCATGTCTGCACCATTCCAATTTTGGTCTAGGAGCTACTGAGAACACTCAACCTGTCGTTCAAGCAACATCAGAAACCTCTTTCAAAAACACACCAATGAAAATAATTCCTGGCTTCAAAACATTTTCTAGTTTCAGTAACAAACAGAACAAAGTCCAAACTTATCTAGGTCCTGTACTCAGCTTCCCCTAGTCTGCATTTTATAAAATGACCTCGCTATCTACTTAGCTGTTCAAGTTCAAAACCAGGTAATGCTGGTTTTGAACTTTCAAGGGAAAGACTATAGTTTGAGTTGCTATAGTTACTTGATCTTGTTCTCTTTTACCATTTTCTCATGGAATCTGCTGTTTTCATGGCTACAATGTACTATCCTCCCTTATTCTCTTAGCAGGTGTCTATTCATCCTTTCAGACTTCATCTCATGGATAAAAAAATCTCCTGATGCCCTTGGACTGAGTTCATACTTGTTCTTGGTGATGCTATAGTCATTTGGATTCTCAGTAGTGCAGTCATTTTTCATTCTCTGCTAGACTGAGCTTCCTTGAGGGCTTCAAGGATGTGCTTTTTCATGGTTTTTTTTGTTTGTTTGTTTCCACAACTCCTAGCAGGTACTGGGTATGTGCAGTTATTCAATAAGTATTTATTGAATGATTGAATAAATAAAAGAAAGGTGATCAAGAAAGATGATTATTTGTAACAATGTTCACTGATTCAAATTACCAGTAAACAAACATGTTGATTATTCTGTAGAGCAGTGTGTCTTAACTTGGAGTTAAAAGGGGTGAAATATTTGTACAAAATGAAATTTTTAAACACTATGTTGTCACACTGTATTTATAATCTGATGTAACACTAGTTTCTGTCCACATGATTTTGCAGAGCAGAACTGGCAGGGAAAATAAGGAAAACAGTGTGGAAGCTAAAAATTATGTGCCTTTGACTTTAGGGTGCAATCCATCTCAGGCTACCATAGTGTGGGGTTTTCACTATTCCCCGTGAGACTCTAATGTCAGAAAATATACTAAAAACCGAATGGGTTAGAAAGAAGAGACAAAAGTATTTATAAAGATAAGAGCACGTGCACACACACACACACACACACACACACACACACACACACACACACACACAGGTTTCCGTGGCTTCCATGACCAATAATGCAACCTGTCACTGGGCATTTTCAATTTGTTTTATTTATTTATTTATTTATTTATTTATTTATTTATTTATTTATTTAAGACAATGAGAGAAAGAGAGAGAGAAAGAGGGAAGGGGAAGGAGGGAAGGAGAGAGAGAGAAAGAGAGAGAGAAAGAGAGAGAGAATGGATATGCCAGGGCATCTGGCCATTGCAACTGATCTCTAGACTCAAGTGCCATTTTATGAATTTGACTTTGCATGGCTACTGGGGAATTGATCCCCGGGCCATTGGGCTTTACTAGAAAGTACCTTTAACTCCTGAACCATGTCTCCAACCCCTGGGATTTTCATTTAATAACCTATGGCTTTTGAAAGCAGTTTTATCCACCCATTAGGGTGGTGCATACATTTAAACTCTTTTAAAAATTATAATTTTATTTTGATTACAAAGTAGGTTTCCATATGGCTTTTTATACATTTTTAGTCGCTGAATAAGTGTTCCCTTTTTCTCAGATCCTCACCAGCATTTATTGCCATCTATTAGCTTGACAATAGCCATTCTGCCCTGGGTGAGATGGAATTTCAAAGTAGTTTTAATTTATACTTCCCTGATGCCTAAGACTATTTAACATTTAAAAAAAATATTTGTTGGCCATTTTTTAATTTTTTCTTCTGAGAAGTCCTTATTGAAGAGACCACACACTTCAGTGGTAGGGCAGAGAAATCAAGCTGGAGCAGAACTGGAAGCTTCTTCCCTACTGGCTAGTGTTCATAGTGTGGGAAGGTGCTGGCTGTGCAGGCTGCTGGGAGAGAACCATCACCACCCAGCTAGGGATCCTGTGTGCTACCCAGCCAACTTGCCAGGCAAGATTTGCCCACTGGCGCAATAGTGTCATGAGAGAGAACAAGTGATTCTTGAGTGCTCAGTCCTAGATCGAATATCTATATTCCCTTCTCCAAGGCTCAGGGAACATCACAGAGGAGGGGGAGGAAAGAATCTAAGAGCCAGAGCTGGGCGAGAGTGCTGTGCAATGTTGTTTTCTGAACATGACATGATCATGACACTTAGACATTCACTGTGGTTTACTGCCCTAGGTTGGGTCCATGAACACAGTATTAGGGATGGGAAGGTGGCTGACCTGGACACAGCCTTCCCTGAGGAGCTCCTGGCAGTTAATAGTTGTTGGGACGAAGGAGTTGGGGAGCTAACTGGTATAGTCACTGGTAAATAGCTCATGCAAGCAACCCTAATTAAACTTAGTGGGTTACCTTCTCACCAAAGATATCAAAGTAAGAAGGAGACTAGTTGGCAAGGAGGGATTTAGTGGAAGTGAGATGGAAATAAGAGAAGATAAAGGGGAGGTGAATATGATTGAAATACATTGTGTACATTTATAAATTATAAAAAATTAACTGAATAAATAAACAAGTAAATAAATATAAAGAAATGCAGAAAGCTAGGCACCATGACCCATGCCTATATTCACTAAAGAAATCGAAGCAGGAATATGGTCCAGGGTATCCTGGGCTAACTAGGGAGCTCTGATCTCAAAACCCGGCAAAGCAAACGAACAAACAACAGAAGGGAGAGCTTTTCTTCTCCAGGAAGTCTAACCGTAATTAATGTCATTCGCTATGAAAGACTAAGGGATTTGTCAGCTCATATTTTATCTTAGACTGAATTCATTATGACCAAAATAATGCCGTTTTGTCTTTCCAGTGGACATTTCTATAGTAAATTTTATTTAATGGAAAAAAAGATACTGTATGTATCTTTGTTTTCTCGGGATTTTCAATTTTTTTCTTAATAGAGCTGTTGCTTGCTTTTCAACATTTTAAATAGAACTGCCAATCTAGAAAGAAGCCTTGTCACTTATGAGCAAACTTAATTTCCACTCCGTTCTTTTATCTTTAATTAAAAGGCTCTCTCACCTGCTTTCATATTTTAGTTGTAGAGATGCTTCAAAGTGGTTTAAGGAGGAAGGCAGGCAAAGGAGAGTTCTTGAAAATGCTTCCAAGGATTCCGGAAACTCTTGAATGTGTAGGAAATCTGCCCTTTTTTCTTTCTTAGCAGAGCAAGTAACATGAGAGGATATATATTACAAAGACAGACCTTTGATGATAGAAAGCCCTACCGGAAATCCCTTTCTCCCTGTGGCTCTGGGGCTGCCTGCCTCCTGTGCTTCTAGACTGTTCAAAGGTCCCAGCTGCACGCTTCCCCTTCCATATAAACCCAGGCCGGCTTAAATAAGATGATCTCTGTCCATTTGTATTTCCGTTTTGAGCCAGGCTGGTTGACTCAGAGAATGGGAATTTTTTTATTTAGAATATATATTTATATAATACAACACATTAACCATCTTTTGTTTTGAAAGTAAAGACCAAAGTTTATTTTTGTGCAATTATTAGGTTCCTTAAAAATTATCAAGAAATACAATCCATGAAAGGTCAATGGAGACAGATACCAAGGATAACCAACACAACCCAAAGCACAAGTCCAGAGACACTTAAGATCTCAACAGTAGCAGACTTAAAACTCATCCACCATGACTCAGGGAACTGAGCAGAAGAGGGGCAGAAAGATTGTAAAAGCCATGGTGGGGGAGAATATCCAGAGACATTGCCCCCCTCAACAACAACACACTACATGGGGGGGGGGAGGGAATGACTGGCTACCTCTTGTGCTATTCATAACTCCCTACCCCAAGGACAGATCCAGTATGTGAACCAAAGAGGGTCCAGTAGGTATGGGACAGAGAGTAGGGAAATGGGGGTACCATCACAAGATTTGCTCATACAATATATCTAATTATTGATAATAAATATATTTTAAAAAAATTATGAACAAATACAATATTTTTTACTTAGGGAATGTCTTGTTTCATATTTTTGAATATTTTAAAAAATTTATTTATTGTTAATAAGTAGAAACACTGTATGAACAAGCCTTGTGTTGGTAAACCCCATTTCCCTCCTCTCTGCCCCCAATTTACTGAGGGCCCTCCTCAGTGGGGTTGTTAGAAGGCTCCATGGGATGGAGGGCTGTGAATTATGCAAGTAGTAGCCAGTTTTTTTTGGAGGGAGGCAATACCTCTGGTAATACCCTCACTATGGCTCTTACAATCTTCCACAAAATTCCCTGAGCCACGGTGGGTGATTTTTTTAAGTCTGCTTTACTTTTGTGCTCTTAAGAGTCTCTGGGTTTTTCTTTGGGATGTTTTGAGTATCCGTGGTGTCCATCACCCTTGCACAGGTTGTCTGACTTGCTGTGGAAGCAGCACTCTTGCTCATCTCATCACTTCCTCTATGGTTTCATGTGGCCTTGGATGATGAGTTAGGGTGATTCATCTTCTACCTAGAAGTCAGCCTCATCTCAGCTCTTATTGGTGGAATTGAGTTGTCCACAGTTCTTGCTGCCTTATGAAAAATACAAACAGAATCTCTACTGGAGAATGAGGCCAGTAAAGGTTAAATAGGACAAACATTGTTAATTTGGTGAGGTTTTAATGGGTGTAGCACCTCTGTAGGCCCATGATTAGTGTGGGCTTCTCCTTGGAGTCCGTGTTCTTGGTCTCCATAAGAATTTGCCTTGGATCCTAGTTCCAGCTAAGGTTTCCTTGTTATAAATTGGATCTTGTAGCCAATCAGCAAGCCATTGATTACCCACCTAGGTTAAGTGACACTCACTATTGCACAGATGCGTACTTCTTGCCTTGCTCATTTCTGACTTATTGCATGGTTCTCTGTGAGAATGGGAGTTTTGACAGACAGGCGAATGATAGGGCTGGTGCACAGCCTCAAACCACAAGAGGAGATAAATGGCCCTCCGAGGAAGGGAGCTGGGGCACTTGAGTGGACCCAAGAAGAGGCTTTGGAGGAATACATGAATTAGTATTTTCAGGAACTCTCTAGCAAGCTGAAGGAGGCAGAAGATAAAGGACTTCATTGAAACAAACAAACAACAAAAACCAATGAAAAAATAGCACCAATATTGTTTTATAATGAAATAAAAAATGAACCATTTAAGAGAAAATAAATTAAAAAAACTCAAAGAAGCAAAAATCACCTCAAAATTAACATGTGCTATGTACCATGACTTACAGATAGTATTAGATCTTCTGACACTGAGCCTCTTTATTCTCTTGACACCCAGGTTCCCAGCAATGAGGCCAGAAGTAGGCCATCCTGTGAGGGTAGGAAAATACTTGCTATGCCTTCTCCAGAAGAATTGTGGTTCAGGAGACAAGACTGGGTGTATGTTGACAATGGCGTGGGTTCACAAATATTTCTTCAAATCTGTGCTACCAATAACTTGCTCTCCTCTCGTTTGGGGAGTCTATACTTCTAAATATAGTTTGCTCAACTCTACTAATCTCAGAGATCAAGAGAGAACGACAAGGGGACTTTGGGTCATTTATTTGTAATCAGATTGGTAGATGATGATAGATAGATAGATGATAGATGATAGATGATAGATGATAGATAGATAGATAGATAGATAGATAATGAGATGGGCACGCCAGGGCTTTTAGCCACTGCAAACAAACTCCAGATGCATGAGCCACTTTTTGTATCTGGATATATGTGGGTATTGGGGAATCAAAGCTATGTCATTAGACTTTGCAGGTAAATGTCTTAACTGCTGAGCCATTTCTTCAGCCCTTGAGGTCACATTTCCTTAACACTTCCAACCACTGGCAAGCAATAAGAAGCTGCTGTTCAGCATTGGGTAATCTGTCTCATATCTGTGCCTCAGTTCTCCCTTCCAATGAATAACCACACTTCTAGTCTTACCTTACAGGGTGATTGTGAGAATTTGATGCAAGGCTTTAAGGATTGACAGGACAGGCAAGCACTTGACAATTGTCAGCTCCCACAACAGAAAAATGTTAGGTAAGGAGTTTGGTACAAGACCCTTTGCCTTTGTTAATCTCATTTAATTCCTCAAATGTGGTGGTTTGATTCAGGAGTCCCCCATAAACTTGTGTTCTGAATGCTTTGTCCCCAGCTGATGGCAATCTGGAAATTGGAACCTTGTTGGATGTATGTTGTTGGGGGGCAGACTTATGGGTGTTATAGCCAGCTTCCTCTTGCCAGTGTTTGGCACACTCTCCTGCTGCTGTTGTCCACCTGATGTTGGTCAGGAGATGATGTCCAGCCTCTGCTCATGCTGTTTTTTCTGCCATCACGGAGAGTCCCCTCGTGTCTTTAAGCCAAAATAAACCCTTTCTTCCACAAGCTGCTTTTGGTCAGGTTCTTTGTACCAGTAACAACAAATGATTGTTTTCAAAAATTTTTATTAATTTATTTATTTGCAAGCAGAGAGAGAAAGGAGAGAGAAAAACAATTGGTATACTAGAGCTCAGATACATGTGCCATTTTGTGCATCTGGCTTTAAGTGGGCAGTGGGGAATCAAACTTGGATTGTCGGGCTTTTCAGGCACATACCATAACCACCGAGAAATCTCTCCAGGCCCCCCACCCCACAATGTTTTTAATGAGCTGCATTCATCCTGCTTTACAGCTAGACAGTTGAGTCACAGAGAAGCTAACTAGCCCATATAACTAGTAAGCTTAAGAATAAGTGGGACTCCAAACTTTCCCTTGATCAGGCAGTGGGGCCCCTGCAAGTTACTACATTTTCCAAGGCACAGCTCTTTACGTGACTCTGAAGCCACTGAAAGCTTCTGGTGTTCCTCCAGCAGCTCTCGAAGCTTCTACAGATTTCTGCAGATTTCCCCACATCCTGATTTTATTTTTTCTTTTTTAGCAACTTTCCCCCTTGTTAATCCTTCCTTCAGTGTAACCTTGTTAGCTTTGAGGACACACCCCTGGCTGTCCAGGCCCGCCTCTCCCCACCCCTTTCCTCTGCTTCAGTTTAAAGAGTCAGTAGATGCCCCTGGTTCACTCTTTTTGCTTTTCGCCCTCCTAGGGGCAGGAAGGACTAAGATTGGGCCAGAACTCACAGTCCTGAGAGGACAGCAGAGGGGTCCTGGGGAGTAGCAACTCCCTACCAACCCCTTCTTCACAGGAACAGCTGGCAGCCAAAGGAAACCCACTGCGGAAATGAAGAGCTGCTGGTAAAACCGTGACTCTGGAAAGGGGGAGGGGTGACTGGGCTAGGGACCCTCGAAACCAAGGGTCTCTTTAAGCAGTGGTGGTAGGAAACAGAGACAATAGGAAAACACACAGGGAAGTAGGAGTGGAATCAGGCAGATACTGAGAAGAATATCAATGAGAACGGGGTTGAGGGGCCTGAAATGTGCTTATTCATTAGAATTTCTAAGTAAGATTTCAAAGTGTGAATGAAAGCAATATGTATTGGAACTTGGTCACATACATTAATCAGGCTTTCCAGGTTTAAATAATATTCCAATAGGAATGGGGTGGGGAGGAGGAGAATGGAGGCACCAAAACGTGATTTATCTATACCTAATATCTACTTCATAATAAAAAAAATTTAAAAATATTCCAGTAGTCCTCATCTGGAGAGATTCCTATTTGACTCATTTTTGTTCTCTCCTCTTCAGGAAAATTCCAGTTTTCTTCTTTGTATGCAGTTTCCTGGGACCTTGGGCATCTGCAACAATTAAGCGTCGCCCAAGTAAGAGCCATAGTTTCTGGAGTTTGAAATTGCTTGTCGCCAGAAACAAGCCAGGGCTATCATGAAGTGGGGTGTGGCTGAGTGAAGTCCAGTGTGGCTCTGCGGTTCTCATGGTCTCCTTCTTTGGTCCTGCTTTGGCACATGGACACATCGTGGTGGTTGGTTCCTGTGCTCAGTGCTGAGCACAGAAAGGAAGGCCTAACTGTCTTTACAGTTGGTAGGAAAACCACATGTCCTCCAAAGGCCTTGCTGGTTGCTGGTGGGTAAATGATGAGTACACACATGGATGAATGGATGGATAGATTGTCCCAAATAATCTGGGTCAGAACAGAAATGAAGAAAATGTTAGATGTACTTTCATGGTTCAGCCAAAGATCTGTAACTGGAAAATGCTTTCCTAAGAAGTCTGTTACCAGGCAAGTCTCACCAAGATATCAGAGTGGACAATTACAAAAGCCCTTCTGTGGAGGTGAAAACACTTCCCTCTCCATTGACCACCTGTGTAAGGAGCACTCAATTCCATTCTAGGTTTTCCCATCATGCTCACTTTTCATGGTTCTTTACCTCCTCAGTTCTAGTACACTAACAATAATCCAGTTGAGACCTTTGTTCAATCTTTTCAAATGAATTTATTGAATTAGATTCACTTCGTATATTTTATTTAGGATCAGCAAATCTCAAGGTGTTCTAGACCCCTACTCTATTTGACAAAGATTCCTAAAATCTTCACTCTGGGGAAGCCTTAGTGAGTTGGCTGAAAATTGGCTTTGGGCTCTCATTCCAAATATTGGTTTTGTTAAGGAATATTTTTTAGCCCAAACATGAGGTTTTCCAAAGAGGTTTCTGACTTCATGCCATTCAGGACACTGGGTAGCTCTGATTCCAAAGGGAACAAATTTCTAACTTCCTGATTCCAAAAGGAACAAATTTCTAACATGAACAAGAACATGTTTTCAGCATGAATTGTTAATGCACCTCTGAGCCTTGTACCTTTTCCAGGGAAAGCTGAAGGTGAGTGAATTATGATAATTGAGGTGGTGGGTTAAAGCCACACAGGCTGCTTATAAGCAATCCTATATAACAATGTGTTTTAAGCAGTTGCTCAGTTATTATTATTATTATTATTATTATTATTATTATCTGTAATCCCTATAGTGGATGAAGTAAGAGAATATGCTATCTCTTTTACAGGATTTCCTGTCAATTCCAATTCTAATGGTGGAAATGCACTCTGTCCCAAGATCAGGATTGGCCAAGATGACTTGCCAGGCAAGTAGCAGTGCATCATATTGAAAACCCATGCTTTACAAACTGTATTGCTTTATTTAGGTCAGTTGTACAAGGTGATATAGCACCATCTCATTTCCAACTTTTTATTTTATATCCCCTTTCTGTAGGGTTTGACCTGATTTCTCAGTTCCAGGTAGATAAGGCAGCATCTCAAAGGTCTATCCAGAGAGTGGTGGGATCCTCTGGTTTACAAGTGGCTTACAAGTTGGGAAGTAATGTGGACTTCAGGATTCCAACCAGGTAATCTATCAAAATATTTAACCTAATTATCTTCCTCTAAGGTGCTTAAAAATCTGTATAGTTATGCAATGTTAGAAATTTTTCTCATGTTTGACATTTCTTAGGTTGATTTTAAGGTGAAGGGCTTGGGGTAAAATTGAACTGTACAGGACTTACCCAGGATGCATGTGCCACTGGGTTCATTCCCCAGCAATGCAAAAAAAAAAAAGCTGAAGGAATTTATCAATCATTAGTGCTTGAATACTGCTTTTCGTGTTTTCAGCATGTCATTTACTTTCCATGTCAGAAATAAAAATATCACTGAGACTATTATGCATTGATTCAGGACATGTTTTTTGGTACTTCCTTTCTGTTTTTTTCTATTAGCTTGTCTGGTTTTGACTGAAAGGACCCTCTGTGAGAAGCCCCAGAGGTTGAACATAAATTTAAACTAGGAGCCACAGAGTGGTTAGAAGGCTCACAATGGTGCTGTTCAAGAGTCCAGGTGCTGAAATAGAGCCACACATACAGTGCTGGCTTCTGAAAGACACCAAACAGAAGCAAACTTGAAATAGAAACAGCAAAACTGTGGTATTAATACTAATATATTTCCTTATTTATTGACCTTCTTTTCTACAATTAATCCCAACATTCTTTAAATTGTTATACTGAGTTACTAGACATAAGTGTTAACTTTTACCAAGGCTATCAGTGTCTTTCATTTATTTAAATTTTGTATCACCAACATACTTTGTGACTATTATGGTTATTACATATGATTTTAATTTTGTTATTGTTACTATATATTCATTATACAAGCTAATGAATTTCATTATGACATTTTCATACATTTTTATCAAGTATTCTGATGGTGTCTAGCCCCCATTACTCCCTTATGTACTCAATCCCCCTCGCACTGGTTTGCCTTCTTGACAAATAGTCCTCCAACTTTAAAAAATATTTTATTTATTCAATTTCAAGCAGAGAGATGAGAGAGAGAGAGATAGAGAGAGAGAGAGAGTGCACACCAGGGACGCCACCTTGTGGGTCTGGCTTATGTGGGTACTGGGGATTTGAACCCAGGGCCTTAGGCACTGGAGGCAAGTGCCTTATCCACTGAGCCATCTCTCCATCCCAGTCCTCCAACTTTTATGATGAGGAAAGAAGGAAGAAAAGATAGAATATACAAGAGAATGAAGTAAAACTAGAAGGTGAGTGGGAGGATAGAGTTATATGTATGAAGTTCCAAATCTACTCCTTGGCAACTTCTTGTTTTTTAAATTTTTTTCTGAGAGTGATTATTTTTATTTTTAAAAATCATTTTGTTGATTTAGGTCAGCACACCAATCATGGGCTTCATTATGGATTTTTCTTACATTTATATTATACTTTGTTCCATCCCCATTATTATATCTCCTCAGTTTAAAAGTAGACATAATAATAGCAAGAACTTTGTTATAACATTGCTATGTAGAGCAAATATTAATAAGTGAATGGATGGATGCTGATACATTGTGGCATTACATAAGAGTTCATTATCAATGAGAGAGTTCACCAGAAGGGGAAAGTGTATATAGGTGAGGCTTTTCTTCTTATTGGATTCTTCATTTAAAAATATTTTATTTCTATATTTTTGAGAGAAAGAAAAGAGAGAAAGGGAAAGAGAAAGGATGCATCAGGGCCTCTTGCCAGTGCAAAGAACTCCAGATGCATGCACCACTTTGTGCATCTGGCTTTACATAGATACTGGTAAATCAGATCAGGACCAGCAAGCTTTGCAAGAAAGCACCTTTAATCATCAAGCCATCTTTCCAGACCCAAGTACTCTTTTTTTGTAAGTCACTCATGCAAAAGCCAGGTGACAAAGAAGGTAGGAATTGGAATTTTTCTAAGGGAGCAAATAACCTTTTGTGCTGGAGAAGATAGGTTCTGATAGAGTGAAAACCTTTTATTAGTATGGGAAGAAACTCACTATGGTATATAAAACTGGTGTGAGATAGGAATAACTTTAGTGACTTATCTTACTTATTTTACTATTGCATGAAACTTTCCCTGAGGAGACACAAACACTCCAGATTGGACTAAGATACACCAAAGCATGATTACATCAAAGTCCAAGCTGGTGAACCAATGAGTGTATGAGGGCTCTACAGAGTAAGGTGGGGGTTATCATAGCACATGGGTGACTCAAAGGCAGCTGCATCCCCACAAAGCCCACCTTAGCATAGGTGAAAACTACTGGAAGCTGCATCTGAGAAGGTCACAGCATAGGCTTTGAAACAGTCTCCTCCCCAGCTGTTGTTTACTACTTCTATATCTTTAGAGAAGGGCCTTGTGACCTTGAAGTTGCAGTCTATAACTTTGGGGAAGGGTCTTGTGACCTTGAAGTTGTAGCCTTTAGAAAAGAATGTTTCAGTTGGAGGAAAATGCTAAATAGCAATTACTTTTTGAAAAATTATGAGACATATTACCTTTTTTATTTTTTGCATTCTCAATTCTCATTTATAAACATAACTTGTTATCTTTAACAACATAAACCTTAGCTTTCATTGTATTAAGGTTACACAAATGTCTTAAGATTCAAAGACTTTTGAATATTTTATTCAAACCCTCATGGTTTTCCATTTAAGGTACTCCATGAAGATTGTAATATAAATAAATCATTTATAGACACAGCTTCTTTTAAATTATGCATGCTGTCAGGCTTACTCATATAGGCTTAGAATATTTGCAGGCAAGTACTTCAACCACTGAGCCATCTCTCAAGCCCGTGGCTTAGAATATTTGCAAAAAATAGTCTCAAGTATTCAAAAAAGACAGTGGGTTGACTGTTCTTTAAATTAGTCTTGGGAAACATTCAATGGTTTTAGTGACATACAAATAAATACATATTCATGTGAACAATAACATGAAATTTCCTCTTAATTGACATATTGTACTAGTCAAGCCTGAAAGATGATTAACTTGATAGTCTTAATTAAATTTATATAAATACATCCATATATTTTCTTCATATGTATGGAAAGAGACAGATACCCATATCTATACGTGAGATATTCTTTCCATAACCTGAACTTTATCTCTCCACTCTTTATTTTTGTAAGCAGAGAGAGACAGATGGAGACAGACAGACAGAGAGAGAGAGAGAGAGAGAGAGAGAGAGAATAGAATGGGCACACCAGGGCCTCCAGCCACCAACTGCAAACCAACTCCAGATGCATGTGTCACTTTGTGCATCTGGCTTTATGTGAGCACCAGGGAATCAGGTCATTAGGTTTTGAAGGCCAGCGCCTTACCTGCCGAGTTTTCTCTTCAGCCCCCATTCTTTTTTGTTGCAAGGTTTCATTCTAGCCAAGGCTGATCTGGAACTCTGTAACTCCATTTTGGCCTTGAACTCATGGCAATCCTCTTATCTCAGCCTCATGTGTGTGGGATGAAAGGCCTGAGCTACTTTGCCCGGCCACCATTGCTTTTATTTTAAGTTGATATACATCAAGTTGGAGTAATAAAAAACATGTTCTACCCTACCATCATTTCTTTTCTCATTGAGTAAAAAAGGTTGAATGAAACAATGCATCTGTTAGCTCTGGATATCTGCACAAGAGTCAGTTGGAGCATATTATTGTTACATTTCCTGCCTCTTCCACTCCTCCTCCCGCTTCACTTTTTTGATTTATTTTCTTTTTGTTTTGAGACAGGGTCTCACTTGTAGCCCAGGCTGACTTCTTACTCAGGGTCTCACTTGTAGCCCAGACTGGCCTCATACTTAGGGTCTTACTAGTAGCCCAAGCTGGCCTCATACTTAGGGTAACCCTTCTGCCTTGGGCTCCCAAATGTTTCAGTTTCCCATATGAGTCAACTTGTCCAACTTCTTACCATGACTTTCCATGGGTAAATACAGAAGTGACATGTCAGGTTTTATTGGCATGACACATTTTAACTGGCAGTTTTCACATATGAACATAATCTTTTGATCATAATCCCTTCCCACTACCTTCTTCAGTTCCATCTTCTTTTGCTCCTTTTCCACTGAATTTCTTCTCTTTTTCCAATTAGCTTATCTTCTATTTTGATGGATGATGAAACGTTCCTGAGTCTTGTGCAGGTGACAGCAGTCACTGTGAGGTCATAAATACAACAGTCACTTCAAGTCCAGGATTTGAGTCACTGCCACTTGCAAAAAGAAGCTTCTCTGATCAAAGATGAGAGCAGCATTAATATGTGGGTATAAGCACAAATATTTAGAAGGTAATTTAGTGGGTATAATATACCCATCCATGCAGCCCAGTAGTAGCTTTTCCCTTAAGGCCAATGACCTTTCTACCCAGAGGTTTTCAGTACCAGGATGAATTCCCTCCCATGGAGTCAGCCTCAAATACAATCAGAGCAGTTGGCTACCTCTGTAACAGTCATGCCACACATCACCATTGTTAAATTATGTCTTGATAAATATTTTTTCCATACCATAAATATAAACCAAGTCATACTAGAAAATCATGGCTCAAATGTGATCAAAGAACTTAGGTTGAAGGTTTTATGTTTTTAGTTTGGAATTTTTTTTAGATAGTTGACATGTTTTGAAGGTTTAAAAAAAGAAATTAAAAGCTCTTGTGCTATTCTGATAAAATTTTGTAAAGTCAAAGTAAAGATAGAAAGTCTTAGCAGGTTGAGTCGTTTCATTAAACATCTTTGGAACTAAGGTATTTTCTGTATAGAAAATTGTGGGCCTTACAACAGCTGGCAAGAGCATGTGTAATAAGATTGTGCAATTTTAGTTTGTGAAAAGTAAAATCATTGAGAAGTTTCTTCTTGCTTTCCTTTTCTTTATTCCTTTAAAAATTGTTTGAGAGAGAGAGAGAGAGAGAGAGAGAGAGAGAGAGAGAGAGAGAGAGAGAGAGAGAGAAAAGAGGGGATACTCCAGGGCCTCCAGCCACTGCAGATGATCTCAACACATGAGATACTTTGTTGTGTCTGGTTTTATGGAGATACTGGGAAATTGAACCTAGCAAGTCAAGCTTTGCAAGCAAATGCCTTTAGTCACTAAACCATCTCTCTAGCCCCTCTGCTTTTCTCTTTGTAAGAAGAGAGCTAGAGTTTAACTTTAAGGAAGGCTAATTGGTGCTCTGGGTTCTAGCTGTTGTTTCCAGACATGTTGAATCTTATCTAACAAATTTCATTAGCATTTAGTTTGCTAGCATTTCCTTCTTGTTGATGAATATCCCTGTGTTCAGAAGAAGAGATAAGAATTGGAAGTCCCCCACATCTTAAAGTTCTGTGTTTATCTCTGAGTAGTGTGGTTCAGCAGCAGATCAAGGGGTCATCTGTAGGTTAGGGTCTGTATGCAGACTGGAGATGCCTTAGGGATGTCACTGCACTGCTGGCTCTGTGCTATGTTTCAAGCAGTAAAGGATGCAGCAATGACACAGCCTTAGTTGGTAGAATTAGAAGTGACTGGGTTGGACTGCAAGAGTAAGGATAAGCCATCTTTTGCTTGTCATACATCTGGTGACAAGCAACCAGCTGTTAATCATCATACTTTGAGGTCTTTGGGAAAGACTAACATCCTTGGCATGAAGAAAGTTTTAAATAACTGCTGCCATAATTACTAATTCTCACCATGTTTATCTGGATCTAGCCTATAATTGTGGAGAATACCCAAGCAACTATGAAAACAACAAATAAGCACAATAAAATTCACAGAAACCAAATGAAAATTAAAGGCCATTTCAATTAAATGGTTTTATAAACCAGTAAAGCTGATTTGGACTGTAAATGATCTCTTTTCTCCCTTGTGAAGGAAACATTTCCTAGAACTTTGCAAGACTGTATTTGTTGGCTTGGATGGAATTGCTGAACAGTAGCTCTTTGGTTAGTGCAAATGGCAACACTATTAGGCTTATGTGAGCCCTTCATTAGCTATGAGGTAGGGATTTTCCAAATGTGTATTTTAAGATGGGAGCATTAATGTACATGAATGATGACTGTGTGTGGTGGGCTTTAACAGATTCTATGAGAGGACAAATACTGCATAGTTTTTTTTCACAGGGTAGTCTTTCTGCAGGTCTGGAATCTGAAATAACACTGAAAGGGAAAATGGTAAATATGTATGAGTACAGAAAACAGGCTCTATATTTATTATTTTCAAATTCTACTCAGGCATTTGTATCCCAGTGGACTGCCTGAAGAGTATTCCTTTTTAACTACTTTTCGGATGACTGGAAGCACTTTGGAAAAGCACTGGAACATTTGGCAGATCCAAGATTCCTCAGGGAGGGAGCAAGTCAGCGTGAAGATAAACGGCCAAACAAAATCGGTTGCATTTTCATACAAGGGACTGGATGGAAGTCTCCAGATGGCAACTTTTTCAAGTCTTCCTTCCTTGTTTGACTCCCAGTGGCACAAGATCATGATTGGTGTGGAAAGGATGAGTGCTACTCTCTTCCTGGACTGCATCAGGATCGAATCTTTACCTATAAAGCCGAGAGGCCAGATTGATGTTGATGGTTTTGCTGTGCTGGGAAAACTTGCAGATAACCCTCAAGTTTCTGTTCCAGTAAGTATGGAATGACAAAGTAACATCAAATTGTTGTTAAAGAACAAAACTCACTACCTCAGACATCTTTGATTATTAGCAGAATGTCTAAAACAGTGAATAATTTTTTACTTTTTAAAGTTTATTCAATTTATTACGTATTCAAAATACCTCCAGTGCTAATTTTGGATGTGGCATGTGATAAATGGAATATGGAATTGGATTGGAGGTAGTTAAGGAGATTCTTTAGAGCAACAAATTTGGAAATGGAAGGATTTGAAATGGCATAAGAAGTATATTCTGTGAGAGGGAAAAGAAAAAAGAAGTCGAGAATAAATAGGCCACATTCAAGTTGAGAGACTAGACACGCAGAGATGACTTTCAGGTAAGAGCACTTGTTACATGAGCATAAGGACCCGAGTTCAACTCCTAGCACCCATGTAAAAAGCTGGGCTTGGCTACACGTACCTGTAACCCATTAGCTGGAGTTCTTTGGTCAGCCAGTCTGACTGGATAGCAAAAGTTCCAGGTTCATGAGGCTCATGTCAGTCAATAACCTGGAAGAGAGATGGATGGGAGGGTCACATGTCCTACTTGGCATGCACTCTAGGTATGTGTCTGTATAGGGACACATATCTGTACACATATGTGCATACACAGGCACCATACATGCAGAAACAAAAAAACCTCAAAGACATTGAGAGACTAGCTGATTTGGATAATATATGTATGCAAATGTGAGTTGGGGGAGGTAGGTGAGGAGGCAGGTGGGGGCATATTAAAGGCAGAATGGTGGGAGGTGAAAGAGTAATATGTTGTCTGAATGAGGATGAAAATAATGATTTCTAGACAACACACTATTTAGAAGTAGGCCTTGAGTATATACATAAAGCTCTCATCATGATTTTGCTATAGCACTCAAATGATACGAAGGACAGGAACTAGGTAATGATACTACAACTGTAACAACCAGAGTACCTTGTAGTTCTGTCATTTTCACTTGTTACACTTTCACTGAAAACAGGAATTTAAGAAATATCACTTTAGAGGGCAAGTATTCTTTTGGGGAACTGAGGAATATAGAACTCAATATAAATAACCATGTTAATTTGTATTGACGCTATTAAATTCTAGTCACCAAACCCATGTTATGAAGGGCAGCAAGGGTGATACAATAGCTTTGAATTGTTTTTGTACACTTCCCTGGGGGGGGAGGGGTTACCAGAGATCTCAGTAATGGAATTGTTCAAAGAACTTGTTTTGAGAGGAAGAATTGTGATTAGTGTGAAAGGTAGTGTGAAATTTCTATATTCTGTGATGGATAAGAAGCAATTTGTAACTGCCACGTTACTGCTCTGGCTTGTAGACACTTGAGACAGAACTTCTTCTAATGAGTCATTATGCCTCAAGAGTTAGAAACTGTTGTGACCACTGCTATGTGTGCAGCAAGATCTTTGCAATGACCCTGGAGTGGTTTCTAGACAACACTGAATTTTAGAAACATTTGTGCCTTTTCTGGACATGGATGAAGAGGCTTTAGGTACCTTACCACAGTGATGAATATCACTCAAGTATTTTAAAAATTGATTTATTGGCCCATTGACTTAAAACCACTTCATTTTTTTTTTTTTTATAATTTTGCCTTCTGGATGCTATGTTAAAGATACCATTACATTGTTTGAATGCCTGAGTGGTAAAGTACCAGTTAGTGTACTATATTCTTGCTAATGGTATCCCTGTTGATTGTAGATTTTCTAACAAATCTAGTTTCTCATCTCAGTGAGAAGCAGTTCACGCCCTTGTCTCCAGTTTCACTGTGCCATGTGCAGGAATGCAGCTGGCCTCTGGTTTCACATTATGCTTCAGTACACCAAGAGCTTGTCTTAGTCATCATAGTGTCACCAAAAGTTAAAAGTATCTGAAATAGGCTTAGACAGGCTTATTCCTTCAGAATACATTCAGACTCCTTTCCTTGGAAAATAAAAGTGATTTGAGGCCTGGAGAGATAGCTCAGCCATTAAGGTGCTTGCCTGTGAAGTATAATAACCCGGGTTCAGTTCCCCAGTACCCATGTAAAGCTAGACACACAGGTGCATGCATCTACAGCTTGCTTGCACGGGCTAGAAGCCCTGGTGCACTGTTCTTTCACTCTCTCTGCTTGCAAAATAAATAACACATTTTAAAAAGGTGATTTGAACCTAAAGCTCCTTTAAAGGTCCATATCAGATGGTAGTGATGGTGGCAGTGACAGTGATAATTAACTTGGGTGAAGATTATAGACCTTCCCTTCCACAAACAAACAAACAAACAAACACACAACAAAACAAAAAAAATGATCCTGCTTACACCTGAGGACTGGAAGTGACTGTCTTAAACTTCTCACCTAGGTATGTCCTCTACTTCCATCCTTCTCCTCCTCTTATTCCTAAGAACAGCAACATTCTGGAAGAGAACCCAGTTTTGTTTTCTAAGATTTATTTACTTTTGACAATGCTATAGGTGTATATAGTACATTTGATCATGTTGATCCTGTTACCTTCTCTTGTTCCCTCCTGCTGAAACTTTTATTTTTCCCAACTAGTTTCACATCTGCTTTTGTTCTAACAACTTAATACAAATTTGGACTGGAGCAATGGCTCAGCAGTTAAAGGCACTTACTTGCAAAGCCTAATGCCCCAAGTTTGATTCCCAGTACTCATGTAAAGAAGTTAGATGCACAAAAAGCGGCTATTATGTCTAGAGTTTGTTTGCAGCGCCACAAGACCCTGGTGTGGCCATACTCAATTTCCCTGTTTGTTTCTCTCTGTCTCTGCCTCTGTCTTACTCTCTCTTTCTCAAATAAACAAAACTATTTTAAAATAAGCATAATACAAATTTATTACCTTATATTTGTTTTAGTTTAAACATGAAATTCACTGGACTAAAACTAAATGCTCACAGGCTGTGTTACTTTCTGCTTCTTCTAGGAAAACACACATTTCCTTTTCTTTCTGATTTCTAGAAGCTGCTCACACTCCTTGACTGATTGCCCCTTCTATATTCATAGCCATCAACTAAAACTTTCATCATCAATTCTAGAAAGATGCTAATCTTTCTGACTCCACTGTCACTTATAACAATCATGTGACAACACTGGGCCAGCCCAGTAAATCTAGGCTAGCCTTTCATCTTACGGGAAAAGTCACAAATCATAATTTTATCCAAAATTGTAATTTCCTTTTGTAGTATGACTTCACATACCACAAGTTTCAGGGATCAGGATGTGGACAGCTCTTATGGGTCTCAGTCTATGTAATGACGTCTTTCTTTAGTATACTTTTAAATTCTTTTAAAAATACTTATTTTTACTGTTTTTATTTTTATATTTTATTACTTATTTGCAAGGGGAAAGAGAGAAACAGATATATCTATATC
>PVHP010017573.1:0-34303 GCA_004024765.1 Zapus hudsonius | reverse complement strand
TTGTGAGAGCCGTGGTGGGGGAGAATAGCAGAGACCTGGCAACCCTCAGTAACTACACACTTGAGACATGAGAGCCCGGCCGAAGAATGAGCTATGCATGGTCCCCTACTACAAAGACTGATACAGACGGCCCACGGAGGAGGATATCCAGCTGACTGGGGATGGGGAAGGGGGGCAACGGGGTATTGGGGATAACAACCCATGGTTCACCCACTAAACAATGTAGCTCATTATGAACAATAAAATATATATATATATATATATATATATATATATATATATATATATATATATATATATATATATATATATATATATATATATATATATATATATATATATATATATATACTGTGCCACATTGAGACCAGGCAGGAGATCCTACTTCACACTGATTCCCCACCCACCTGTTTTGGTAGAATGACAGCATTCTACAGAAAGGAAAAAAAAAAGACTTTAAGTGATTTCAAGGTCATTTGTGCCTATAATCCATTTAAATGGAAAAACAGTTTTAAGTAGCTGCCACCAATGAATTTACTTATTGTGATATAATTTATTTTCTAATGATAAATGAACTTTCTTTCTGCAATCTTACTGTTATTCCTTCATGATCTCTCTTCACATGTCCTCCTTTATTATTCTCTTGAACAGGCTTGGGTTCTGAAGAACTCAAATTCTGTGCATTTTCTAGCTTCTGACCTAGAGATTTGGAAGGGGGATGGTAAAATAAATATTACAGAAGGTAAAATGAGAAAATAATTTATAGATAGAAAGACATAACTGTTTCATCTAGATAATTCAAGACGTCTGGAACGGCAGTGTCTATGGGTCAGACTTATACAGAGATCTGGGTCAGGTAAGGCCACTTGGTTCATTGTATGACTGGGGAAGGGAGAATGGGGACAGTATCTCAGAGAAAGGCTTCCTGGGTAGACTTGTGAAGCAACAGAAAGAAGGGAGAAGTAAGATGGCTCCATGTTGCTATCAGGAAAAAGTGGAAACAAATTCAATGATTAAAAAGGGGAGGACACTTACCTGCAATGCCTAATGACCTGGGTTCAATTCCTCAGTATCCACATAAAGCCAGATACACAAATTGGTACGTGCATCTGGAGTTTGTTTGCAGGGGCTAGAGGCCCTGGTGTGCCCATTCTTCCCCCACCCCTCAGGTGTGGTGGTGTACACCTTTAACCCCAGCACTTGGGAGGCAGAAGTAAAAGGATCACTGTGAGTTCAAGGCCACCCTGAGACTACATAGTGAATTTCAGGTTAGCCTGGGTTACCTCAAAAATAAAAAGGGGGAAGGGGGGAATATTACCACAAAGCCTGCCATCATTAAAAAAAAAAAAAGATCACAGAAAATGTGATGAATAATCTGGATCCAATAATCTTAAAAAAATAACAAAACAAGGTTCTAGGTAAACAGAATATATCAAAACCACATTAATCAGGGTATGGTGGCACATGCCTTTAATCTCAGTATTTGGGAGACAGAAGTAGGAGGATCTCTGTGAATTAAAGGCCAACCTGGGACTACAGAGTGAGTTCCTGGTCAGCCTGGGCTAGAGGAAGAGCCTACCTGGAAAAAAATTATGGAAGAAAAGATAAGTAGTCCTTCATTTCTTTTATTTTTATTTTGACTGGACAAAAATTACATGTTTATCTCATATGTCATGGTGTTTAAAATATATAAATGCACTCTAAAATGGCTATATTAAACTGATTAGCATATGGATTACCTCACATGCTCATGTGTTAAGAGTACCTTAAAAATCTACTCTCTTTGACAGGTGTCTAAAAAATCTGGGGCTGGGTATGTAGCTCAGTTGGTAGCTAGAATGCTTGCCTATCGAGCAGGAGGTGGCTCTGGGTTCCATCCTGAAGCAGTACCACATAAAGCTGGGATTGGTGGTGCATGCCAACAATCCCAGCACCCAGGAAGCTGAGATAGTAGGACTTCAAATTCTGGGGTTAATGGAGACCATCTCAGATAAACAAAACAACCAACCAACCAACCAATAAACCTTATACTTAACAATTTTCAGGAATAAAATACATTATTATTAACTGATGATAACATATTATACAATCTCTTGAGCTTATTCCTCTTTTAAGTAGAATAATATTTTTAAACTTTCTTATAAGAAAACTCCAGGTAACTGGTAGATTTTACTAGGGATTTGAGGAATAACAACAATATTGTGGGGGTGGGGGAGACAAATGAGGGGGTGTTGTGGTGTGGTGTGATTGATTAAACTCAGGGTTTCATGCATGCTAGAGAACTAATCTAACATTAAGTCCTAATAATAATAATCCTAAACAAAAACCTGCAAAGAATAGAAAATCTTCCAGATAATACATTTTATCAGATTTTTAAAAATGTTTCAAGCCAGGCGTGGTAGCGCATGCCTTTAGTCCCAGCACTTGGGAGGCAGAGGTAGGAGGATTGCCGTGAGTTCAAGGTCACCCTGAGACTACATAGTGAATTCCAGGTCAGCCTGGGCTAGAGTGAGACCCTACTGCAAAAAACCAAATAAATAAATAAATAAATAAATAAATAAATAAATAAATAAATATCTGTTTCAAGAACATTTCTAACAGGGAAAATTTTTCTATTCATTTGATGAGGCTAGTATACCTTGATATTAAGAGATATGAAATAATTATTCATAAGTTAAGTTTTTTTAATTGACGCATGATACAAAAATATATGGCTAGTAAGTACATTTCTTGAAACTAGATACAATTTAAACAAGTACTTTTTCAATATAAAATACACAATTCATTGCTTGTAGGCTCAGCAATAACCTGAGTGCCTCTTTATTTTCCATACCTTGTTATTGCTAAATGTCGGTAGACAAAATATGCAAATAATTGCTATTTATAGTTATTATGTTTAGGGCTGGAGAGATGGCTCAGCAGTTAAAGGCATTTGCTTGCAAAGCCTGATAGCCTGGATTCAATTCCCTAGTACCCATCTAAAGCCAGATATGCAAAAGGACACAAGCACCTGTAGTTTATTCACAGTGGTAGGAGCCCCTGGTGCACCTCTACGCACTCAAATAAAAATATTTAACTTTTTAAAAAGTTATTTTCAACCTCAGCCAAGTCTGCAAACTACTAATAAGCATTTTCACAAGCCTGTTCAGCTATCTACTCTCATTTTCAACTTCTACAGGCTATTTCCATAGCCTGTACCTTATTTCCTCTCATGCTGCCTTTTAGCCTCCTACCTGATTTGCTCATATTTTTTGCTTTATCTGCTTTGGTTTCACTTTTAAAAAATATACTTATTTATTTGCAAACAAAGAGAAACAGAGAGGAAGACAGAGAATGGGTGTGCCAGGGCCCTAGATACTGCATACAAACTCCAGATGCATGCACCACTTTGTGCATCTGGCTTTATGTGGGTACCGTGGAACTGAACTCAGGTGGTTAGGTTTTGCAGACAAGCACCTTAACTATTGAGCTATCTCTCCAGCCCTCACTTTTGTTTTTGAGAGAGTATCTCAAGTAGCCCAGCCTGGCCTGAAACTGGCTATGTAGCTGAAAATGACCTTGAACTTCTACTTTTTCTGTCTCTACCTCCTGAGTGCTGGGTTTTCTGGCATTAGCCACCAATCCCAATTTTATGGAGTGCTGGGGATGGAACCCAGAGCCACCTCCTGCTCAGTAGGCAAGCACTCTACCAACCAAGCTGTATACCCAGCCCCAACTGTGTACAGATATATTCTGTTGTCTCCTACTCCAGGCTATTTTCTAGTTCTCAACCACACTAAACTTGGAAAGTTTAATTGTAATTGTATATGAGGTAAATATATTAAATAGTGAATATATATCACTGCCAAAAATCACATCCTATAATCAAATTTAAAAGTATAATGCCCTTGACCAAATATATTTAAAATAAATGTAGAAAACAATACTACCTGTAATGTTTCTGGCCCTTAGAATGAATCTATGGCCAGCAAGGTACCTACAACACCAGCAATTAGGCGGGAGAAGGAGACACAAAGGCAGAAGGATCACTGAAAATTCCAGGCCAGCCTGATTTGCAAACTAGTTCTATGCCTGTCAGGATTATATAGGGGAGGGGAAAGGGAGGGAGAGAAAGAGAGGGAGAGAGGGAGAGAGGGAGGGAGACAGAGAAACAAATAAATAAATAACTGAAGAGCCCACATACCCTGAGAAGACTCTGAGCACAGTGGCTCAGTGATGTCAGACGTGCTGCTGCTTCTTAGGACCTGCTGCTGTCCAACCATGAGGTGACCAGATTCGGCTCCAGGTGAGTTTTCTGACTGTTGATACTCATCCACTTCTGTGAGCATTAACACAAAACACGCAGGGTGTGGTTTAACATTTTAAAAGCATATTTTCACCTCCTAACCAACTGATTAAAAAATTAAACTTGAAATTTCAAGACATTTGGGACACTATGAAGAGATCAAATGTAAGAATTCAGGGTAGTGGAAGGAGAAGAATTTTACTCTAAAGGCATAATGGATATTTTCAGCAAAATCATAGAAGAGAATTTCCCCCAAATAGGGAAAGTGGTGCCAGTGCAGATACAGGAAGCATTTAGAACACCTAGCAGACAAAATGAGGAAAGAACCTCTCCTTGCCATATTATAATTAAACTACTGAACACACAAACCAAAGAAAATATATTGAAAGAAGAGAGACACATCAAGTAACTTATAAAGGCAAGCCCATCAGGATAACAGCAGATTACTCAACACAAACCTTAAAAGCCAGAAGGGTTTGGAGTCATGTATTCCAAGTTCTAAAAGATAACTGTCAGCCAAAATTACTGTATCTGGCAATGCTATCCATCACAACTGAAGGATAATTAAAGACTTTCCACAACAAAGACAGGCTAAAGGAATATATGTCTACAAATCCAGCTCTGTAGAAAATACTTAAAGGTATCTTTCAGACTGAAGAGAAAGAAAAACACAGACATGAGAAAACAGGGGGAAGATTAATTATAATCAAATAAAAGGTAATACAAGAGTAAAGAAAAACAGGAAAAATTACAAAAGCAAGCAATGGCAAAAATAAATACACACCTTTCAATAATAATTCAACATCAATGGCCTCAATGTTCCAACAAAAAGATACAGACTTACAGAATGCATTAAAAGGCAGGATCCTTCTGTTTGTTGCTATCAAGAAATGCACCTCTCCATAAAACATATAAATAAACCAATTACTGGAATACTGGTGTACAGTAATTCACACTATATAGGGATGAAGCACCTACTCAGGTATGATGCATGGAAAATCAACTATTTGGTACTAACACTCACAAATGTGCAGGTCAACACATACTTAGCAATGTTTTCAGAATAATCAAGATGGGCCAAAAGAATATAAATGCTCTAGAAAATGTGACTGAGCTTCTTGAGAACCTCAAGGTCCTTTGTCATGGTTTGATCCAGGTGTCCCCCACAAATAAATGAATGTGTTCTGGGTAATTGATCCTCAGCTGATGGCTGTTTGGATTTTACAACCTCGATGGAGCTGTATTGTTGGGGGTGGGCTTATGGGGTTATATAAACCAGCTTCCCCTTGCCAGTATTTGGCACACCTTCCTGCCGCTATTTCCAGCGCTGTGGCAGAGGTGATGTCCACCTCTCTGCTCATGCTGTTTTCCCTGCCAGGAGGGAGTCTCCCCTTGAGTTCATAAGCCTAATAAACCCATTACTCCACAAGCCACTTTTGTTTGGGTTCTTTCTGTGCAGCAACTAGGAAGCTGACCGCAACATCCTTGCTCCAGCTATGTGGGCACATGGGCAGTGCTAGGTCTCTAGGGAAAGGCTGGAGTCTCAGGAGGCCTGTGTTTTCAACTGGTTTCCATGTTTCTTTGAAAACAGAGCTGTCTTGAACTAGCATGGCTGGAACTTCTGATCCTTTTGCATCAAACATGAGAATGCTAGGATCACGAATTTGAACCACCAACCTGTTTCATGTGTTTGGTAGTGCATGCTAGACAAGCACTCTACCCACTGAACTACATCCCAATTCTTCAAAGTAGTTTTACCCAATGTCTAAAAAGAAGTGAATGGATCCATCTTTTAGGAACAGATGTTGAACTGCAGCATCCAGTCACTCAGAGACCCATGACTTCACTTGGACACCAGATAGTACAGGGTAGCCTGTGGCCCTAGGGTACTCACTGAGAAGATGGCCTGATTCAAGATTACACAGAGATTCACAAGAGGCCCCTGGAGGTCTGGAAGATCTGAGTTGCCTGTGCCCTGTGTTCTGTACCCCCTGGGCTTTCAGCATGCTATGTCCTGGAAGGGATCAGGGACTCTAGTGGATATGACCATGATCCCTGTTGGTATTGCTGGAGGAGGGCACGGAGGACAAAGAATTAAGAGGGTGTTGAATAATGAGGTCAGAAACCCTGGCGGCTAACCCGGTAGGAGTTTCCCTATCTGCACCCTCAACTCTGAGACTCCCAACCCCGAAAGCATGTCACATAGACCCAGGTTCGCACCCCAGCTGTGCCTAGAAGGTGGCAGTTCCTCTACCCCTACCATCTGATACGTGCCCAAGCTCATGTACATATGCAAAGCAGGTATTCACAGGTTGCTGACTTCTGCCAATCCTCGTTGCCCATTTCTTTCTCTCCCTCCTCCTCAATTTCTATTTAACCCACAATGCTGCTACAATAAAATGTGATTACTTGCCATGGGATTATTTGTCATGGGATTACTTGTCATGCTTTCCCCCCAGGGTCTATGCCCATTATTCTCTCTGGAGAGATGAGCTGAACACACACAGAGCTGTAACACTTCCGCCGGCTCTCAGGCCCACGGACATGCCTCCATGGGTGCCCGGTTTCGGGTCCCCTGGGCCGCTCGAGCCATTGGAGCCGCTGCTCAGAGCATGCCAGCTCCCTCCCTCCCCACGGTCCCCTCCGTGCTGCCATGGAGCGTGCCTGTGCCCTAGTGCTAGTCGGCCAGCAGCACACGTGGCCTGGGACAGCAGCCGGCCCAGCCTCCCCTGGCGCATTCCCGTCTCCACTCTGCCTGGGCCCAAAAGCCCCAGACAGACTCCAAGACCAGCAGACCTGTTCCTTTCCTTTTTTTTTTAAATTAAAACAACAGATCTCCACTCTCTAAACAGTGGCACATCTTGTGCCAACGCTGGAAGAAGCAACAGAAAGTCCAGGAGTTGTAAAGTCCAATAGGTTTCTCCCTTACTCAGGGTGAGTCACCACTTTACCCCTCCCCCATATTCTATGAACTCATCACCCAACTCTTGCTATGCCCCTCCCCCTCCTGGCACACCCTATTGGTCAAGAGTCCCAGCAGGACATTACAATGGTCATTCTGTCATAAGTTTCATAAGGCCCAGTGGTTCTCAGAAGCCACAGGCGAGAGACACTAGGAATGAGCTCTCCTGTTTCAAGACATGCTGGTACAGAGCCGTAATTACTGCACAAATTATTGAATATGGACTGCTGGCTGAGGAAGCCTGGCCATCCATCCACCCTGCCTGGCCCACATTACCCAGCTGCTCCTGCCAGTGCCACACTATCAATGTCCAGGCTGCATTGCCGCCCTGCAACTCCACACAATGGCCTCTACAGCGCCCCAGAAGGCAGGACCTATTCTCCAGGAACCTACAAACAAAGCCTGTGACAACCACTCACAACTGTGGCACATCCTGGACCCAGAGAGCTGTGAGCATCACTCTTCCCCACCTAAAGCACATGGACCTGCCTGAGCCAACCAACAGCCAGGCTGTACAGAAGCTCAGGGGTCACAGAAGCTTGGAACAGGTGAAAGCATTGGGGAAGAGCACAAGCGAGGTGTATTTCACCAAGAGATGACGATCAAAGCGTCTTCAAGAGAAAGGGCAGCCTGCCAGTAACACTATTGCCACCCCCACTACTGCTGAAGCTGTTGTGGGGTTGAGGGGAGCTGCCTCCATTTGCCAAGCTTCCCTGCTTTGATCTCAAGGAATACCTGGGCACCTTGGCCCACAAGCAACATCAAGGCAGCAGCAAGATGAGGAGGGCTAAATTAAAGTTCTTGAAAAGGAAGCATTAGAAAATGGTTCATGGCAGCCTGCACTGCCCCCTTGGTCTTCCTGGCCTGTCCTCTCTGCTGCTCCTTTTCTGTCCCTATCCATCTCCACGTTGCCCATCCCTGCTCCTCCTGTCTCCACTGCCTTGGCAGACCCTGCTGCTAGGCACCCCATCCCGTTTGTCCTTCAATCCCCCTTTCCTCTTCCTTCACTCTCCCCCATTCCTGTCCTTCCTGTAATATCCAGTTCCCATTTGGGAGTGGCTTTGAATGGCAATGGAACTGCTGCCCATTGGGCAAGTTCTGTATCTCCTCCCCTTTCCCACCTCCCCACATCAACACAGCCTCAACCGGACCCTTTGCTCTTCAATCCGGAATCTCCTACTCCTATGGAAACAGATTCCCCTCCTCCTCTTTCCTTCCCCTCCACTCCTCTAGCCTCCTCCCCTAACAACCCCTCCATGGTTTCTACAATGAAGTTGTACTGAAAGACCTGGCAGGACTTCTAGGTCTAGATACTGAGGAGACAGCCATGGATACAACAGCACAGTGCCAAGCTGTCATATTCCGAGAACCCTCAGATGGCAGCATGAGTACTTTGCCATTTCCAAATCAGAACTGAAATAATAATCAGGAGAAATATCCCACAAAGGCTGCCCTTGAGACCCTGGTAGGCACCATCTGAACACCTCTGTTCCCAGTGCTTCTCTTCCTTGGACCCACATGAATACACTATCTCATCGTGGCACACAGCTGGCACCAATGGATACCACCCCTTCTGTCCACTATGTTATCTTCCATCCTCCACCTGCTGTCAATCCTTTGCAGGCACAGACCCTTTGGGACCACCTTCCAGCTACCATCCAAGGTTACCCAGTGGAGCTGCCCTCAGCCCACCTCTGGCTTGATATATGGGCAGCAGACTGGGAGTTCAGCAGCTGTGAGCCAAGCAACACCAGCAGCTCAACCTTCTATTCACAGCAAGTGGCATACTGGAGTTTCAGCCTCAACACCTGTTGGCTTTAGACCACCTGCTACCACCCAGCTGACCAAAGGGAAGCACAGAAGACATGCATCCCATATCTATATGCCCACTTCTGCCCTTATCCTAACTGGAGGACTGACCAATTCTGGGCTGCAGACAAGAAGACTCAGCCATCCAGGAGACAGAGAGAATGGGTAAAATGCATTTGAGGACAGTAGAAAATGATCCCTCCCAAAAAATACACACTAAATGGAAATAAAATAAAATACAAATTTCAACTGTATTGTTCCGTTTTATTTATTTATTTGCAAGCAGAGGGGGGGGGGGATCCAGACACAGACGCCACCTTGTGCATCTGGCCTATGTGGGTACTGGGGAATTGAACCCAGGTCCTTAAGCACTGGATATAAGTGCCTTAACCGCTGAACCATCTCTCCAGCCCCCTGTATTGTTCCTTTTGACACACAGATATACAACTGTGCAAAATAAAATGTTGGTTAATAGCTTCTATCTTTAAGTGCCATGTTAAACTATTGTACAAAAATTACCCACCAGTATTTTTAGACTTTTGGCACACATAGGATGCAAATATAGAAAAACAGAGATAAGCACTCAACAATGGATATTCTCAGCTAGTATTACATACTAAATTTCCCTGAAGAATGAGTTCCCTCTTTCCTAATTTCTAAAATGTCACTTCCACTTTAACCTTTATAGGATCACCCAAGGTACTGGAATAATTACCCTACCCTCTCTCTAGACTTGTAGCCTTGGAATTGTATCATCTTTTGTCTAGGTCATTTTAATGCCCTGCTAACTAGTCATTGTCTCCTGATTTTTGCCAAGTTGATAGCTATTCTCTACAGGCTACCAGAGAGACCTCTCTAAAACAAAGACTTTGCCACTCTGTCTGAATGAAACATTGTGAGCAATCTGTCATCAGAATCAGCCCTGTTCTCATCTGGCAAATGCAGACTATACCAGTTACTTTCTCATTGTTTGAAAAAAGACCTGACCAGAAACAGCTTATGGAAGGAATGTGTTTATTTCTGGCTTTCAGTTTTGAGGGGAAAGTTTTATCATGGTCGTAAAAGCATGGCAGGAGCAGACAGCCGGGCATCAGACACTCACATGAGCAGGGAGAAAGCAGCAAGACAAAGCTGAGGGTACCAAGCAAGACTGGGCTTGCCACCCCAACCTGTCCAGAGACCTCCCTCCCTGTCCAGAGACACACTTCCTCCAGCAAAGGCATACCTCCCAAAGCTCCACAACCTTCCCAAATAGCACTACCAACTGAGGATTAAGTGATCAAACACATGAGGCTACATTCAAACCACCACACTGCCTAGATTCCAGATCATCATTCAGGAGCTCTTATTCTTTATATTCTCAGCAATATGGATCCTCTTGGCACTTGAGCTCTCTCCCTCCTGCTGTTCACTCCCCTCAGCTAACCTGAGCCCTACTCCCTGCCCCCTTGTCCCCATGCTACTCCAGCACATCCTGCTGTATGACTTGCTATGTGGTCAACATGTAAATCCCATGACTCTGTCCCTTACTAGACCCCAAACTCACCGACATAGCCATAAAATTTCACATACACATAACCATGATATATTGTCTAAAAAATTAATATCTAAAGTTGTGCTGTTTCTAAGAAGAAATTGCTCAGAATTCAGCCTGTATTACCTATGTCTCTCATTTTTTCCTGAAATGGAGAGATGTGGTGCTAAAAGGAGACTCTCACCACATGTACAGCCCTCCAATCTGGGTCACAGGCCAAAGCAAGGGCTCACTCCAACCCAGCTGCAAACAGGATGACCCCAAGTTTAGTAACAGGATTTCAACAAGAGTTTCTCCTTTATTTTCTATCCAAATGGAAATGTCATTTTATATGATACAGTTATAAAACCTCAAAACTACAAAATTTGTCTGATTCTTCACTTATAATTTGAAGTTCTAGAGCACAGTTTAAACTTGGGTGCGGGCAGTATAAGTCAAGGGAGTCAGAAGAAACGGACTCAGTAAAGTCTCATTTGCTTCTCTTGAAAAACCAAGAACTATTCATCTTTCTGGTGGAAACACAAGCACATAAGCATATAGATCATTAAATCTACCTAAACACCCCAAAGCACAGAGTAGGCTCCTTTCATAGGTTTCTTTCCAGTCCTTAGTGCCAGGACACCCAAAACAAATAATACTATGGGGCTAGCCCATTCAGCCGTCTTCTTATGTTGTTTAACTATACGCAAAATACTGAAATGGTCTGGGAAGACATTTTGCTTCTTAATAAATCCTGTTTCTCTTATAATCAGTAGAGGGAGCCCAAGAGCTGCTCAACTCTCGGAAACATAACTGGCCCGAGTCCATTTTTATGGACAGACAGAAGAGTAAGCTTTATTTTCTGAAACCTGATGCCAAAAACTGGTAGATGCTGGTTTCTGGGCTAGGAGCAGAAGCAAATAAGAGCTGTGCCAACACTGGCAGCGTCTTTCTAAAGATAAAGAACATCGCCATCTGGTGGGGTGTAGACAGCCACAGCACCACTGCTTCCAAATTAGAGTGTCCCCACTGGTCCTCAACACAGCAGACGGAGGGACCAAGAGCTGCCACCACCAGCTGGTCTGCCTTCCCAACAGGCAGGCCTAATACAGCGTTTAAGACTTTGTTTTTGTCAAATTGTCAGGAGGGCCTTTACAGATGGAAAAAGTCCAAGCCTGTATAAAGAATGGGAAGTGGAAGGAAGGGAGAGAAGAGCCACACACTTTGCTATCCTATTGCTGGGGCCTGAGCTACCTTTAATAGTTCACTGTCAAGTGAGAGGGTGTAGAAAAAGGAATTTCAGTTACTCTAGTGCCATAATTTAAAATCGATTTGATAATTTGTAACTGAACATATCTCGGCTTTGTGTGTGTGTGTGTGTGTGTGTGTGTGTGTGTGTGTGTGTGTGTGTGTGTGTGTTTTAAAGAGAGTAGGTATCCATTATAAGATGCTTATAAATGAAGGAGACACAGAACATTTCCTTAACATCTTTCCTTTTTAACAGCTCTTGAGCTCCCTCTGCCGGCATTTTATCTGCTAATGGAGAGATTCATTGAAGTTGCTCCAGTTTTACGTGTCAGATAGTGCAGCTGTTCCACTACAATAAATGCAAAATATTTAAATGCTCATGCAAAAGTATCAAGATACTTTAGGATTATGTGAAAGTAGCAAAGGAACCATCTGCATCATATGAACACCGTGTGATAGATCTAATGCATCCTGTTTTGAATTTCACACAATTTCTGTCTGGATCACTTCAAAGAGCCAAATTCTGTCTCAGATTTTCAAGTTTATTTACTCATCATAAGCCTAATTAATCCCAATAACTCAAACTTTAAAAGCATCAACTTTTCTTGTCTCTGGGGGGGTATGTTACTTAACACCACTACAAACCTATTGCTTTCTAAAACTTCACTGAAAACAGAAAAACAAAACTATAAAGATTAAGTTTTCCCCACTGAGAGAAAAGTCAGCATGATTAAGTTAAATGTACAAGCTCTTCAATTTACTTCTATTTTCTCCAGATGTCTGCCTATTTTTCAAAGCAATTTCATTCTTAAATGGAAGGCTTCCTTTAGTTAATCTTATTAAATGGAGTGAGGCTCATTCTTCATTAAGCAAAATGCTGGGTTCAATTTATTCCTCATACAAGGTTGCATAAACAAAATAAATGTAGTTTCCTAGTTTTTAAAACATCATACATGATGCTAACTTGATCTAATAAAACCACAGGAGATGCACACCCACTCAACACCTTGGTTTCCACAAAATCAAGCTTTCCAAAGCTTAGTCAGCCCAAGTCCTAATAAGAAGCACTTCCTCACACCCTATGAGCAAGATGCAGAACTCCCCCTGGGTTCCATAAGTTGCTTTAGGATGAGGGAAGATGGTTGATCCTTTAAATCAGTGCCATTACAATATTTCCAAAAGATAAATAAAACTGGTGCTTATGTTATAATCTGTGAATGCTACCAACTGATTAATGTTACAACATAAAGCAGTTCAAATTGCACAACAGCTGGAAGGAATTGTTCCCACAAAGGAAAAAAAAGGGAAATCTCTGAAATTTGTAGGCTCATTTCCCAAGTTACTTATTTTCTTTTCTCTCTTTTTTCTTGGTGTGTGTGTGTGTGTGTGTGTGTGTGTGTGTGTGTGTGTGTGTGTGTGCGTGCGTGCGCGCGCGCGTGAGTGTGGATTGCATGTGAAGGTCAAAGGACAGCTCCAGGTGCTTGGTCCTCACCTTCCACCTTTTTTGAGATGGGGGTCTCTGGCTGTACACCAATGTATTCACCAGGCTAATGGCCTATGAGTTCCAGGAGATTCTCCTGTCTCTGCCAACCTTCTTGTTCTAGGCACACTGGAATTACAGATGTACACTATAGCATCCAGTTTTACACAGGATCTGAACTAAGGTACTCACACTTGCATGGAAAACACTGAAACCACTGAGCCATTTCCCTAGCTCTTTTTTCCTTAATGCAGCTATAGTGTGACTCTCCAAAAATACAAAATCACTTCTTTCTACCATAATACAAATAAATCCCAAATTTTGCTGCTGCCAAATGAACAGTCCCCAAAGGATCAGAATAAGATATGTAATACTGGCGATAGGAAAATAATTCTCTATTGTTTGTGTTACTACAAAAATTTTGATGGGTTGACTGGGCCTTCAGATTAGAAAGGAAAACAAAAAACATGTCCTTAAGTAAAATGAAATTAGTAATCACTGATACAATAAAAGGGGGAAAAATAACTTATGGCCAGGAAGGAAAATTAAAAGTGTCTGTATCTTATTTAACAAAGCTTAGCTGGAAATGCCCACCTACTTGGGTTTAAATTAGAGCACAAATTCAAAACAGTCATGTGCCAACCAGTGGAATGAACACTTAAGACTGAGACTGATAAATACTGCCCCTGGCCTGTTCTCCTGTAGGACAGTCACAAAGGACAACGGCATCATTCTAATGCAGGACAACTGGCATCAAACCAGGAAGGAGCTCTCTAGCTATTAGAAAAACAAACAACAGCAGATTGCCCTCAAGGTCTCTATGCCCTTTCTCTTCATGCTTTCTGGTATAAAATCAGGAACCAAGCCAGCAAAACCAGGGCAATCCAGGCCCAGTCAAGACTGTCTCACTTCAGGGCTCTAGGTCTCACCCTCAGCATTATTGGTATGTGAGTCCTGATCATCCTTAGGTGTGGGGCTGGCCTGCCGAGGGCAGGACATTAGTGGCATCCTTGGCTTCAACATACTAGAAGCCAGCAGCACCATCTCACTGTGACAACCAAATCTATCATTGGCTAAATTGTCCCCAGTTGAGAGTCACTGTTCTATCATTCAACTGCTGGAACCATGATTGTATACACACAAGGACTAAGAATCTGAGATAAACAAAATGAAATACTAAATAAGAAAAGTTTCAAAAATGAAGGTAATGCAAAGATAATATATTCCAGAAAGACTAGAGAAAACCCTTAGCAAAACAGTATTGAAACAGACTGTAAAATAAAAATTTTCACCTTTACAAATTTCTTTTCAGCATCTATCAGCCAAATAGCAAGCAAAACTGTTTTAAAGAACTTACTAATCACTTCTAAGTGGTAGCATTTTCTGGAAAACCAAATAATCCAACAGTTAGTATTCATTCATAACTGAGCTGACAACTAATATCCCAAGTACCAGTCATAGTGTTTTCACCTCCACTGTTAACTAGAGATAATGAATTTTCTAAGAAACAAAGTCCTCAGTCTCAGTGAAACTAACTTCTCCCCTCAGTTTGAAAATTAAAATGTATTTTATATAACCAGAGGACTTAATTTTTTGCCAGAAGGACATAATTTATTATAGAAAAAAATGACAATTTTTCATCTTTTGTAAGAAGACTCAGTTCATCTCCAAATCACTGAAAAATATCTAGACATAAAGGTAATTATTCACGACAGAAAAGTAAATTCCTATGGTGAAGTCACTAGAACAAAAATGGTTTTAAATCATTTTGGCATTGTTGTAAGGTCTAGTTTTATAATAGAGACAGGATAATTATATATATTATATTATATATATATGTAAATGATACATTGTGCTATCTTGGTATAGCATACATTAGATAATGTATCATCAGGTTAACTAGCATATCTATCACTGAACTTGTATCACTTCTTTGTGAGTTCATTCAAAGTCCACCAAATCAGCTATTTTGAGATCTCCAGCATAGCACTGTCAGCTCTACTGGCATTACTGTGCCAGGTGAAGCAACTCTCCGTGTCTGGATGTGGGCACAAGCATGCCATGGATCACCTGGGATGGTTAGAGGACAACTTGAGGTGCTGGTCCTCATCTTCCACCTTGTTTGAGACAGGGTCTCTGGTTGTTTAACATTGCATTTGCCAGGCTAGCTGGCCAGTGAGCTTCTGGGGGATTCTACTGTCTCTGCCTCTCTTCTTGCCACAGGTGCACTGAGATTACAGACGCTCACTGCATTGTCCAGTTTTATCTGGGGTCAGAACTCAGGTACGCATGGTTGAGCAGCAAGTGTTTTATCCACTGAGCCATTTGCCCAACCATTTAAGCAATGTTTTTCATTTTGTATATAACACACATGAGTAAATTCAATTTAAACTGGCTAAAGTCTAGGAACAATATGTTTTAGAAATTAACACTGCTTAGCCTTTGTTTAGCCACAAATAAAATCTTAATTATCAGCATGAAGGTGACAACTAGCCAGGTTAACAGAAATTTCTCTTGACTACTTGTTACTAAACATCAACTACACAAAATTTTCAGTATTCTTTGAAATTTAACACAAGAGCAATGGCCAGGCTCCTAATGTGATGTGGGGGAAGGAGGGAGAAAATAAAGCAAGGGGGGAGGGGGCAGCAGGAGAAGCCCAGGGACATAGATGGACACATACAACAGCATTACAGTACCTGACAGCCTGTGAGAGCAAGAAGAGTAAGAGAGACCAGGTAAGAGAGCGCTCACGGTGTGAAGGAGGAGCGGCACACTTTTAGTGGCAGGCAAAGCCTCAGAGAGGTGGACACAGTTGCTGATAGACTGGCTTCGCTTGGCTTCCAGGGGAGATAAAGGAACAGTTACATCAGGAGTGAGACCTTTCACTGCTTTTAAATTCTTACTTTCCTAGACTCTTTCAACATTTAAAGGAAGTCATTTTAACTTTAAGGGAAGTCAGCATAAATCAGTATTTTATCAGAGTCTCTAAATACAGCCAACTTTCAGTCAGTTATTCTGAAGACTTGGGCAAAAGAATGGGCAATGCGCAAAGATCTGACTTTATTTTGGAAAGCTTTACATATTAGCCTTCCTTTTTCTGCTATATATTAGGAATGCCATCTGATTATTTATTCAGGCAGACATTATAACTTTTTCTTAAAGGATACACATAAAAGACCATAGTTCTCTACTAGATCAAACTGAAAATTATTCAAATAAATGACAATTCAAAAACTGGCTCACTGAGAGTTGACTGTATTCAAAAGTAAACTATTTAGTGAATTAAATATCCTAAAAGCTCAAGAACATATGAATCTTTCTTGTATTTTTTCCAAAAGGTAAGAAACCTGTTTTGTATCATATTACATGCTTATTAAAGCTGTATTTTCTTAGTATCAACTTTATGACATTCACATATGTAGCTGATCAAGTAAACATTTAAGAAAATGGACAGACACAGAAGGATAACATGCTTCATATACATAAAACCACAATCAATAATCAGTTTTAACCATAAAAAATAAAGGATTATTTGCTGCTTTATAACAGTTTTATGTACCTTCATTTAGCAGAAATGAAACAAAACTACCAACAACTGTGGCACATTTCAAAAAGTAAAACAAAGTTTTCACTTTGTCCTTTCCCCAATCCTTTGCCTGTGAGAATTCCCACTAATGTGATTACTGTATAGTTCACATATGTGTAAGAGAATATGTAAAGGACAACTTCCATGTAAATTCAAAGTGTAAAAGGTTATCTCTCAGTATGCTGGAGACATCCCATTTGAGTTCTGCTTAAATAGCTTTCCTTTTATAAGCCAACGGATTGTGTGTTTTTTCAAAATTGATAAGCAGAAACATATTTTTTAAGGCAGGGTCTCACTCTAGCTCAGGCTGATCTGAAACTCACTCTGTAGCCACAGGCTGGCCTGGAACTCTCCACAGTCTTCCTACTCCAGCCTCCTAAGTGCTAAAGAAACTAAAGGAGTAGTAACACCACTCCTGGCTCAGATGTGCTAGAAATAATAAAATACTGGGTGCTTTATGTGAAAATTAAGATATGATTTGATCTTACCAACACTGATACTCAGGGCCAGAGTTAACTCTCCTTGTCAGGTCTCTTATGTTATAATCTGGTATCTCTGTGTTAAACTAATTGTCATTTCCCTATAGGTCCTTATAGTTCCCTGGTGTCACCATCAGTGACAGTTCTCTACCTGAATGAAATAAGTGGTGTAAATCATCACATTATAATCTGAAACTATTGTCTTACTAGGATTAGGAAAATGGAAGTTACTTTGAATGGATCTTCCGTAATAATTTTCACTGCTGAAATGATTACTGCTAATTTCTACTAATTACTAGTAAAAGCAGTAAAAACTACCTTCATAAATTGCTATTCTTTCATACAAAAAAAATGTCCTTGGGCTGGAGAGATGGCTCAGCAGTTAAGGTGCTTGCCTGGAAAGCCTTACCACTTGGGATAGATTCCCACTTAAAGCCAGATGCACAGTGGCCACATGCATCTGGAGTTAGTTTGCAGCAGCTGGAGGCCCTGATGTGCCCATATCACTCTCTTGATAGTCTCTCTCTCTCTCCTCTCTCTCTGCTTGCAAGTAAATAAACAAAAATATTTAAAAGGATATCTTTTACATAAATCAAACAGGAATATTTTGGGATTTCTTTTTTAGAAGAAAAATAGTTGAGTTATAACAAATAAAAATAAAACAGGTAAAACGAAAGTCCATATAATATTGGTATTATTAAATACTATGATATATAAAATCTTCAAATATCATTTGTTTTAACATGTATCAACTGACTCATAACATTTTGCAATTCAAAATACAATAGGAAATGCATACATCTGCATCCACATAATGCATAATGATAATGAACTTTTTCAGCTAACCATCTTCATTATCTTTGCAAGATAGTGGTTCTGAACTATTTTTACTTTAGTTAAGACTTCAAGGGCTAGGCTTATGGTTTCATTTTAAAACTTTATTTGCACTGCATATGTGCGCATGTGGGTGTGCATGTATAAAGGTATGCCAAGACCACCTACTGCTGCAAATTACCAGATGCTTGTGTCTAACTTACCTGGGTGGCTTGGGAATTGAACCTAGGTGGGCAGGCTTTGCAAGCAAGAGCCTTGAGCCACCGAGCCATCTTCCCTACCCAAGCTTATGGTTTTAAAATAGATATTGCACAAATACCTTTGTACAAGGTTTTTCCAATGTCATGGCCCCTCAGACACATGAGAACATTTATAAACATAATCTTAAATGCCTTCTCTAAGGGCTTTCTAAAGCATACTGGTGTCTACCACCTTCTTGGTGAGCACTAAGATGCCACCTCTAGGTGGCTATGTTTTGACTAAGTGGTAACATACCAAGCATGCATGAACAGTGACTTATTCCTTGTGAACATGTGCCAATAAGATCCAAAGTGTTTTGGATTAGCACTATGATTCAAAGTGGAGGCAAGGAGCGGGCAACAGGAAGTCTGGGCAGCTCAGGTATGCTGCCTTTGCCACAAACTTCTGATCTCTTTCTTTGGACCTAGAAACAGCAGTAAAGTTTGTAGGGAAGGAAATCGGTGAGTGAGTCTCTCTTTGGGGGACAGAATGAAGGAAAAGGGAGAAGTAGAATAGTAGGAAGGAGATAATCACCAGCCAATGCTAAGGCAAAAAGAATGAGAAAGTAAGGTTAGGAGGTAATATACGTCTACAAAAATGCAACCAGTATTCTAAACCATCTATGTTTCTAATGAAAAATACTGAAAAAATTCCACACTTAAATAAATCTTTATTTTTATATCCAGAGGATCTTGAGTTTTTTTTTTTTGAAGTTAACATTTTAAATATCAACTCTACTCGCATAGTGCTGATAAGAAAAACTACAGGAAGCTGAGAGACAGTAGCTTTTAACCTAAGTTAGAGCTCAAAGTCACTGGGGAGAAGAGAATGCTATTTGTCCTTATTCAACACGAAAAATACTTATTTAATACTCAAAAGCTTCCTGTTTAAAGATTTTGTTTTTTTGTTTTAAGAGTAACAAAGCAGTCCAATTAACCAGGATTTCTTGGTCAAGTAATATTGTTAATTCAAATAAGCTAAAAAGACAACATATGTAGGTAGTGGTTTAAAAAACCAAAAAATGACATCTCCATGCATTCCTAAGAACTACGTGTGCCATCTCTTTCTTTGCTGGATGGAACCAGTTCCTACATTCTAAGAGGAACACTGCTCAGCAGTGACACTTCTGCAGTTAATAATGCACTTACTGGGAGTCTTTCTTTAAGTAAAATTGTTATTTTCAGTATCTTATAAATATCTCACTCAATGTTAACCACTCACTCTCTTTACAAAAGATTTAGAAATAAACATTAAAATCTGTGACTTGAAAAGTAACCAGAACACCAAAAGTTAAAAAGGAGACATTTCCTTTAATAAAAAATCTAATATTTAAATTCTGAATAGAATTTTAAAACATTTTACTCTTGTAAGTACAGTTTAGATAAGTAGAGTTTGGAGAAATATTTAAATAAATGTTTACCGGTTGCTTTCTGGCGAACAATACTTCTTGCCTTCTCGACGCCTGGTGCTCCAGATGTGGTGGCGCTCCTAAATCGCATTGGCTCGGTCACATCTGGGTGGCTACGCCAGCTGAGAGAAAAGGATCTCCCTACGGTTGTCCCTTTTTGAGAATCTGGCACACAGCCTGATAAAGAATAAGGTGAGAAAAATAATCCCAAAGCTGAATTCACTATTTTACTGCTTAATATGCTAGCAGCTGGCACATGTGCAATGATATGAAACTAGCATCCTAGCAAGTAACATACAAGTAACAATAACATATAATCACTAAGTCAGTGGACAAACGTGATACCAGCAGATTCCCTTGTTATAAATTAGGGGTCACATACATGTGAATACACCAGTAACCTAGAAATTTCTGTTGCCAAAATAGTTATAATAATCTCCAACAGTTCCATGAAAATTTTATCTTTACATTTATTCACATCAGTATGCAAAAGTATGTATTAAAAAAAAACCTTTCTTAGTGTAAAACTGTGTCAAGTGAAGTTGTGCCATTGTTTCCAGGATACTTCAAAAACCACTATCTATAAACCAAAAACTCAGAGAGGCCTTGATGTTAAAGGCATACCACATCTTGTAGACTCCAATCCTTCTACCAATCCCTAGAGAAATCCATGCCTGTGAACTCTGAAGTAAACTGGGCCAAATGAGTAGGTGTGGCAACTGGCATGTAAACTGTCCCCATATCCTTATATGTTTGTGATGAAGCCTCATACTTAATCCCAAGCTGGTGGAGCCTCTGGAGGTACACCCTCACTGGAGGAGGGACATCACTGGGGGAGGCCTTGAGGTTTATTAGGCCAGCTCCACTGGGCATTCATACTTGCTTTTTCACCTTCCTGGTGGTCTAGTAGTTTGCATTCGGCACTCTCATAGCTTTTTTTTTCTTTTTTTCTATTTCCTCTCTCTTGATGTGACAAGATATAGTGCCTGGTTGTCTGTTCCTGTCATGTTTTCCCCATGATAGAACTTCCTCTCAAAACTGTGAGCTGGAAATAAATTCTCTCTTTCCATAAGCTGCTTCTAGTTGAGTATTCTGTCCCAGCAATGAAAAGGTAACTGCTATAGTAAAATAATGGAAATTACAAATAACCCAAAATCCTGCTTTAGAAAAGCTCTACAAAAACCAATGCTGAGGTCTAAGAGTCAACTTCTTCCTTCTCATATTGCTCATCAATTGTTTCAAAGAAAGGTCAAGGACCCAAAAGAAATACAGGAAGAAAAAGAGTAAGACTAGAGATTTTTGCCCAGAAATGATATAGCCAGTAACTCCAACTTATGGCCTGTGTTTTCTGTATTCACTAGTTTTTAATGCTTGGAAGGTAAGTAATTCTACAATGAAGATTTAAGTCCCTCTATAGAGTAAAGAAACACAAATTCACCTGTACAAGACTGACCCCATCAACATTCTGCCATGGATGGCAAGGCGCTCATGAGGCCTCGCTCAACCCTGAATACTTAAAGACAATGTTGCTGGGGAGGATAGAGGTATTTTCTTCAGTGGTATAGCCATTCTCCTATAAATAATCCCTCACTCCTGCTCCTGTAAGCAATGCTAACTAAATGCACTGGATGTACCAGAAAAGAAAAAAAAAGACATGAAAGTAGGAAGAAGACTATGTGGGAAAGAGAGAAAACAGGAGTGGGAGAGAGACAAGAAAGGACAAGAACATAAATGTGATCCAAGTACATTATATTATATGTACAAAAATGTCATAATAAAACCCATATTATGTATAGATAATATACATGCTAATAGAAAACAATAATAAAAGTAAAAATATGATAAATATTCAAGCCCCAAGAACAAGCAAAGAAAGGAAATACAAATTAGAATATCTGTCTGAAAAATGGCATTTTTGAAGTTGTTTATATTCCTAATGCTATCTTTTCATGTCTTTGCTTGCCCAGTGGGTGGGAAGAGAATCGTTCTGAATGGTCTGTGTGTATGTGTGCATGTCTGTACATTAAAACAATTTGGAATTAATTTGAGAGAGTAAATTCCTATCTCCTATTTTAGTTCCTCCCTCCTCTGCCCTGGAAAGCCCTGAGTAGGGTAAGTCCTCTTCAAGACTACGAACCTGTCTTAGTGAGCCAGGCTACCACTGGAAGCACCTTGATATTCTCAGGCCCTGTTTACAGAGTCCTCGAAGTTGTGAGAGGAAACAAGAGGGCAAGGATCTCGAATCTAATATGTATTTTGGAAAGGGTTTGTTCAGTTTCAACAGGGGGAGAAAAATGATCTATTGCTAAAACCAACTATCTTAAACAAACCTCATAGTCTAAATCTAAACTGAGATTAAATTAAGCGTTCTGCTGGAAAACTGTGTACATGAGCTCCTTTGCTTCTTGCTTTTGCTAACTGGGGCTTTGGCAGGCCACTCTCAGATGGAAATGAAGATACGTTTAAGTTAGTCACATTAATCACATCTCATATGGCTAACTCATCACTGCAATTGAGTCACACCTCCCTGTATCTACATCCTTTTTGTCTTCAAACTAACCCTAGGCTTCATCACATGACTTACTTTGGTAGTAAAACTGGACAGACAGAAACTGGAAATTTTGATCTTGCCCCTGCTGCTCCTGGAACTCTAAACCTCTACATGAACACCTGTGTGCCAACTTGCTGGGTGGTATACTGTGGGGTCCCGTTATACCCACTGCCCTTGCTGACAAGCAGCCAGTTCCTAGAAGCAGAGTAGTCTAGCACTGTACAGCCTAGCACACTGCAAACACTGCAGTGAATCCTATAAAAACCAGCAGAAGAACTAGCCAATAGTATGCAACCCAAACTGCCAGCTCATAAAACCATGGTCTAAATAAATGATGTGCTAAGTGAAGTATAGGGATGATTTCAGTCTATAATAAGGTTATCCCTGAAATACAGTCTACTGTAACAGACCACTTGTGCCTTTGATGAGCCTTTGAGGGAGAGATGCCTTTTAGTTCTAGTTACTTACCACCTAAGGAAATAAACTGCTTTTACACTCTGTATTCTATTTGGTATAACCTTGAGAGAAGTTAAGAAAATCAAGGTCAAGTCCAAGGTTGGCCTCTTCCCATTTCCCCAGCAAGCCCATGTGAACCTCTATGGCATGTAGTTTTGACATTTACCATACCTGGAATTCCTTCCCACTCATTTTGCCTTATTTCCTTTTGCATTTGTTCTGTACCACCTACATTTCTATGAGCTACCTCAAATCTGCTCAGAGTAAACTGAAATCGACAAGTAAATTCCAAGAGCATGTCATGGTTCTTAAGAACTGCAATAAAGTCAAGGGGATGCCAAATTGTCATCTCCAATAGAAATTTTCATTGTCTTCTACCTCAAAATTATCGCGTTTATTTCCCTAGACCTCAAAACAGTTTTACCTAGAAGCACAACAACCAAAGCAGCTCTTATCTCAAACACATAGCCTTGTTCCATATTGCCTAGAATGGCTGCAGAGTGCATCTTGGCAGTGTGGCATGTTGAGTTGGATTTGATGGGCTTTTGACTTCTGCCACCCAATACTTCTGAGCTACATAACTTTGAATGACTCAATCACTATAGAGTCTCTGTATTTCAGGTTTTCTGTATGTGATAGGGAAGATAACAGTGTCTATTACATAACAGGCCCCCACAATAGGTACAAAGCACTACCCACTGTTACTGTTAGTTCTGTCATCGCTACTCTTCCCTCCTTTTATTCCTTCCATAGTCTCTTCAGATATTCATCAGCCTCATTAAGGAAACTAAGCGATCTGAGACACAATCTAATGCCAGTCTTAAAAAAAAAGATTATGTGGTGGGTTCAGTCATAGTGAAATGTCACACATTAATGGCTTAAATGTATAAATACACACTCCTCCCATCCGGACACTTCCGCTGTTACCGGAAGAGTAGAAATACCTTTGCCTCTTTGCTTCTTTTCCTTTTGCTCGCTTAGTTTATCCAGAGGTAGGTTTGTCATTTCAACTCCATACACAGTCCTTGCAAGCACTGCTGTCAAGGAGTCCATGATGTTGGCCCACTCGTTGATGAGTTCCTCCCATTCTGTGAGGGCCGACAGCACACTGAGAAAGTCATCCCAGAGCTCCCGAGAAATGTACACACAGAGGTTTGCTCGGATCCAAGCCACGATGAGCGTCTGAAACCAATTAACAGTATAATTTTTAACAAGATAAATTATACTAATAAAGTAAGTTTTAAGAGAAAAGGTACTTTGCAATGTTGTTGGTCTTACTTTTGAACAAGTGTAAATAGGATTCGAGTTACTGTAAGATTAGCTATCATTAAGAACAGTTACGGAGCCAGTATTACTCTAGATTGTGCGATTGGCTCAGCTAGAATTAGAGAAGGCAAAAGCTCTTTTACTCAGTATCTTCTCAGCTTCCTATGATAGCTCTCGCCCTCTCACCAGAAGCTCCCTCAGACATCTTTCTCTACATGTGAACTTCCAATCCACCAGCTACTCCTTGATTGTGAGCAGCTGGGCTCATTGCAGGCTTCTAAGGTAAGAGAACCCAGGAAATGAGACTTCTTCAGTCTCAGCCCACAATACCTACATTCTCTCCCAGCGTTCACCCACCCTCACCTCCACTTGCAGCTATGTCATAAGAAGCATTCCTACACTGGCCCCACTTACCTCTAGACACCTTCCTAAGAATCTCTGTATTCCCATTATGATTACCTATCCTGACCTATGGCCTAGCCTCCTTCCTCAGCTTCTGCTCATCAGCATTTAAAGAAACAAACCATTCTCCTTAAAGCAGATTCCCCTCTCCATGCAGCCCTTTTCTTTCCTCTTTCTTATGTGGTTTGTGCATATGTGTATGTGTGATTGTATATGTATGGGGCATGTGTATATGTGTAAGACAGAGGACAACCTTGGGTATCATCCTCAGCTACGCACCATCTACCACTTTTTGACTTCTTGCAATTTAGAAATACACTAGTATCATCGACATGTAAGCAGACCTGCTGAATCAACAACACAATTCACAACAGCACTTGGACTTGGTGCAGTCATAAAGACAGAAGGTTGGGGGGGAACCCTCTGGATGTGAAGGCAGAGTACCCTTTTCTAAAAGAAAGATAGAAAGATTCCCAAGTCTATGTTGTGCCACTAACTTGGTTTACATCCAGGGAAAAGTCACTTGCTCTTTCTGGAGTCACATTTCTCATTAAAAGTAAAAGAGGAGGCTGCAGAGATGGCTCAGTGGTTAAGGAGCTTGCCTGCAAAGCCTAATGACCCAAGTTCAATTCCCCAATTCCCCCAGTATCCACATAAAGCCAGATGCACAGAGTGGCACATACATCTGGAATTCATATACAGTGGCTGAACACCCTAGTGTGCCCTCTCTCTCCTTCTCTGTCTCTCTCATCTCTCTCTGCTTGTAAATAAATAAATAAAATTATTTTTTAAAAAGGTAAAAGAGTGCTGTGGAAATGGCTCAGTGATAAAGCACTTGATACACAAGTGAGGATCAGAGTTCAGATTCCAAACACCCACACATGCTCAGGAGGTGGAGATAGTGGAGCCCCAAGGGAAGGTGACTAGCTAGACCAGCTAAATTGGCAAACTCTAGCCTCCACATGCATGTGCACACATATATACCAACTCATATATACACACGCATGCCCATCACATATACATATACACACAAACAAAAAAAGGTTAAAAAGCTAGATAAGGGTACTTCCCTCAGGACTGACTGACCCTCAGTGTTTCATTACTGGATAGAAACACTGCCTCTGACACTCCTTTTCTTGTGAGCAATTGCTAATCAATGAATTCTTTCCTCCTACTCCCCACACTCAAGGGTGCTACATAATTGTTAAGAACTGAATCCTATTATAAACAGCAGGACTATGGCTTCCTAATCCACTTTCAGAGCTTCAAGCACATGGTCTTATTTAGCACTGACAACACAATTACATCACTTAAGGCATTCACCATTATTTGGTAAATAATACAAACTGAGTCCAATTCAGACATCATTTGAAGAAAGTTTGCCAACCAAGATTATCCATAGAAGAAAAATAAAACATTAGAGGAAAAGTTAGAAAGGATAGTGAAAATCTAAAATTTACTGTCCCCATAGTAGCCCTCTTTACAAATATAAAAATGCTAAATCAAAATAATAAAGTACCTGATGGCTTCACAGTCTGCATGACGAATGAGTTAGTGTATCTGAATTGCAGAGTGACACTAAGGCAGCATCCATACAAAAGCCTGCTGGTCTGTCCAAACCGCAGCCATTTCCATGCTCAGGTCTCATACAAGATACCAAAGTCAACCGACGATGGCAAATCCCAAGTGAACCCACCTTCGGGTACAAGGTAGGCACTGTGGCAGGCCAGCAAGAGACTCAGAGAGGTGTTCAAGGCCATCGAGCCAGGAGTGCCAGCACTGGAATCCATCAGGATCTGCCAAACTCCAAAAGCCTATCCTTTTTCCATTATTTTATCATTAATTCTAAGTTTAAGCATCCTTCTTGATTGACTTGTTTCCAAAATAATAACAAAGGCATGCATGAAACTCATAAAAAATGACGGACCAAAATATGTTTCAAGGAAGATCTGACAAAAGTTCTCCATGCTTACTTCTGCAACAAAATCTCTAATTCCAACACACATATTAGATGTGGGGCTAGACAACTGGTGAGGATGAGATTTGACCCTGACTTTGGCTCATGTCCACTTGGCACCCAGGCCCAGGACTAGGAGCTGAGGAGATGTGGACAACAAGGAGAGGAGAGAACAGTGCAGACAGTCAGTATGTCCAGACAGGCAGCAAAGCCAGCAGAACAAAACAACAGCAAAGCCAGCTTGGACACATGCAAAAACAAAATAACAAAAATGGTTTATATTGATTGTCAATTAGACAAGACATAGAATCACCAATAAGAGATTTTGTAGATTAGGTTAGCCTCTGAGCATGGCTATGAGGGATTATCTTGATTAGGTTAATTAAGGTGGGAAGATTCAACTGTGTGTAGCACCATTCCATGGGCTGAGATCCTGGACCTATATAAAAAGGACAGAGGTGGCTGAGCACCAGCATTCATCACTCTCCGCACCCTCACTGTGGGCTGGATGTGACCAGCTCTGCTTCAAAGCTCCTTCCATTATGCCTTTCCCATAATGATGGGCTGTAACCTGTAATTATAAGCTGAAGTAAACACCACATCTACACACCAGACCACACATACAAGCAAAAAAAATTGATTTTCTTTCTGTCATCTTTGCCTGCATGTCCTACCTTCACTCTGTATGTGCTCTTATCTTCCAGAGCTACCTACAGGTCAATTGGGGAAGGAAGTTAGTGTTCCCTCTCTCAACCATCACTTCAGCTTTTGTCTATCAAATTATTCAAGGTCAGGCCCATCACTGTATTATTTATTTGTGTAGAATATAACATATTTCCAGAGCCCCTTTGCTTTTCTCTTTTGGAAATGTTCATGAATTCAATGTATCCCATTGAATACATTGCAGTGAGTCAACGGACTGCTGGCCTCTGGGCCCTGTGCACTTCCACTTCCCCAGGCAGTCCATAGCTATTCTTGCTCTTGACCCTGCTCACTCTGTGAGACGCAGGAAGCCCAGGTTTGAGCTCACAGCGAGGGCCACCAACCCTCATTTATATCTAGGACTTCACTGCTGCAGATCTCGTCCCCTCTGCCAAGCTATCCTATCCTCTCTCACTGAAATATCACTTTGGAAGGAAAGCACTACAGTACCACCTGTCCTATATCTAGTCTCCACACACACCATCCACTCCAGGTAGTTTTCCTTTTCTTTTTCTTTCCTAAATCAATACCTCTCAGAAGCCTTGTTCGTGCCTTCTACCTCCCCTGCCTGGTTATCCATCTCCTCTAGGTGATCCTCACTTCCTAGGATCTTGTCAAACAACCTACATCTTATTCCAACCAGAGGTCATCCAACCAATGCCCCATTACCTATTCTTGCCCTCCCATAGCTCACTGGGACTCCTTCCTCAGCATCTATTTGTATTTTCTACCAATCATAGAAAGCCCTCATCTCTCTATTATACATGTTATATCTCACAGCAAATTCATCTAGTCTTGGGATTTCCATATAATTATCCAACACAATGATGGTTCTTGAGGTAGTTTAAATCAGATGTTCCCCATAAACTCATGTACTTTGAGTGCTTGGTCCCCAGCTGGTGGCAATTTTGGAAATGAGGCCTTGCTGTAGGAGGTGTGTTGTTGGGGGTGGGCTTTGGGGTGTTATAGCCCAGCTCCCCCTTGCCAGGACTCAGCCCACTCTCTTGCTGCTTCCCACCTGCTGTGGCAGAGGTGATGCCCAGCCTCTGCTCTCCCATCTTCACCCTGCCATCATGAAACTTCTCCTGAGGCTATAAACCACAAGAAATCCTTTCCTCCTATCAGCTGCTTTTGGATGGGTGTTTTGTGCCAGCAATGCAAAGAAACTACAAGTTTTTATCTTATCCCCACCTTTCCATCCATATCTTTTAAATCCACCAAGGTGCTCACTGTCACTTTCTTAATTTCTACCTCCTTAAACAAACCAAGAGGAAGGAGGTAGCAGAGAGGTAGTAAAGTCTAAAAGCCCATACTAGGTTGAAAAGCATAGACCACAACCTTCAGGACAAAGCCAAGGAAAATTTCTATAAAGTTTTGATTTTATATTGCTCTTTAAATTCTCAATAATTAATTTGATATAAACTCTGATTCTTTTTTTTATTTTCAGTTACAGTGGTTTAATAAAAAAGACTTACCCTAAATAGTAACCCTGCCAAGCTCTGGGCAAACAAGTCCTTTATGTGTTTATCCTTTGGCTTTTGCATGACAGCTTCTGTTATCCTGAGTAGTATTTGCAACATCTGCTCCCTGGACCACCCAAAATAAAAACTCATATTAATAATTACATCTCCAAAGCACTTTATAGGTATGAAAAAAATTCTTAGAATTGAACACTGACAATCATCTATTACATGAAGCAATAAAAATCTAAGTGCCAATTACAGAACAAAGATCATATCTATCAAAATAAGCTACTTTATGTTACAATAGTTCTACAAAGATGCTTCAATACCCACACCAAATGTCAGGATAAAATAGACATCTTCCCAGCCTGACTTTTCCCCTTATAGAAAGGAAGGCAAGGTGGTTTCCTCCAGATGAACCAGCACCTCAGGGCACTCAGGTAAAAGCTGTGTTAGTTTGAATTTACGTCATAATCTGTAATTTCCCATCATTATTTTACTTAGCCCAGAAACTTTTCCCAGCTCTCTGTGTAGAAAGCAAAATTGGCTTTCTGGCCTTTATTCTGGAGACACATGCAATCAGCACTGCAGCATGGGTGTGCTTCCTGGCGCTCTGACAGGCAGGGGCACTGGGAAAGGACTGGGCCTGGAGGCAGTGCAATTCAGCTCACACCAGAGATAACATAGTAATGGACCATATCTCAGTCACAAGGTGCCTGCCAGTTTCTTCACAGTCTTGCAGGAGGAGGTTTTATGTAAAAGTCATAAAGAGTCAACATAGCACTGTTAATTTGGATAGTTAAGTGTTTGGAACAATGGAAAGACATTTTTCTTTCTTAGGTAGGTAAGTTACATTTGTCAAATCCCTGGATACTGTGGGAACAGAGGACACATTAACTTTCATATACAAGTGAGGTCCATTACTGATTCCTGTGAGCATTTAGACCCTCACCACCTTATGAGTGGTCCTGGGGAATTGAACCTGGGGTCTTAGGCACTGGAGGCAAGTGCCTTAACTGCTGAGCCATCTCCACCTGTTTACCATTACCACTCTCTTCTGGGACTTGCTGATCAACGTAATCCAGTTTAGTTCAGAGAGCTCTAATCATGCTCCCTTCATACTATTCTCCTGTCTGCACAACAGACTGCATTAATGGGCTCTGAACTCGCCGTGCTGAGTCTCAGCAACATTCTTGAAGTACAATGGCCTCTAGAGAGTTCCTGCCTCCTTGGTGCTAGCTGCACTGGATGTTGGCCCCAGCATTACTTGTTCACATCCATTCTCAGACATTCGATTCCACCAGGTCTGTTTTTTTATTGTTTGTGTTTCTTTTTAAGATTCTGGAAGTATGGAGGAGGAAGATGAATCAAGCCTCCTAGGATCTGAGCATAAAGCAGGTCAGGAAGTCTGAAGAGGAGAATCAGGATGGCTGAGCTGAAGACAGTCTGTTTGTTGCTCCCCAGCCAGGACACCCAGGCCCCTGTCACATGACAGGAGGTAGCACTGAGTACCAGCACTGCCTCATGTTACATGATGTTTAGGACAATTAAAAAGAACTCTTTGCACACAAGTAGCTGCGCATCCATCATGTGAGCGTGTGATGAGAACGAATGGCATCCTAAACTTCAAAGAGAACTTTGGTGAAGGGCTCACACTATTACAAAGTACAACCCCACTGAAGCAATGACCGACAAAGACACTGTGAATTCAAATTCTTGATCTATGAAAGCTTGAAAAGCCACGAAATTATTTTGCTATCTTCTGGAACAAAATTATGGTGAAAATACTACCTACGGCTTGGAAAAATCTTCTGTAATGGAAGAAAGACACAAAGTAACAATCTGTCGGTTTGTCCATAGCCTACTCCTTTCTATTCATGAAAAGCTAACTTCTGCTCATTACTCTGCAAAGGAGAGTTGCTGGAAGAGAGTAACAAACCTCTGTGGGACACAAGAAATGAGCTCTGATTTGACAGGAGTAGGACTTCCCTGCATCTCTTTGCCTTCACCTTCTCATACAGGTGTCATTTTCTCTCACTCTATTTCAGGACCACTTCCTAGCCCTTCTCTACTTCCAGCCCTGTTCTAAAGAACTATCATGACAGCCACAGACTTGTGCCACTCTGCCCTGACCATTTTCTACCCAGAAACATAAACTAGTCTATGCCATGCTATTCCTTTAACACACGGTATGTGTAGCCTTTGTCTGCCCAAACACTATAAACCCTGGGCAGCTTGGCCTTGGCCTACCCTCCTGTTCTCCTGCTGACCACTCTCCTTCACCACAGAACTTTTTTCTGTTTTGTTTTCTGGGGTTTTTTTTGGGGGGGTTGTTTGTTTAGGTGGGGTCTCCCTCTAGCCCAGGCTAACCTGGAATTCACTATGTAGTCTCAGGATGGCCTCAAACTCACAGAGATCCTCCTACTTCTGCCTCCTGAGTGCTGGGATTAAAGGCGTGCGCCACCACATGCAGGACATTTTACCTTTTCCTCAGCTTTGCAGCTGCTATTCCTTCTACTGGGAATGTTTTCTCTTCCACCTCACCATGGCTCTTCCCTCCACTCTGGATCTGGCAGGAAGGCCTTCCCTGACCTCCATGCAGGGCACACTCACCAACTCAGAACCAACTCAGAACTCCATCCCCTTCCCTGCCATCGCTGTTATTCTTAGTACTTAATGCCACCTGAACTGTGTGTGTGCATTATGTCTTTCAGTTCCCTAAGGGTTACCCCATGAGGACAGGAACCCTATCTATTGAGTGTACCACTGTATCCTCAAAGTAGATGCTCAAGAGTTAATAACCAGCTAGAAAGAAAGGAAGCAAGGAAGGGGGGAAAGAGGAAGGAAGAGAGAGAAGAAAGGAAGGTAGAGAGGAGGGAGGTAAGGAAAATAAGGGACCACCTGAAACTTGTCTTTAACTTGTCTTTTTATTCCTTTACCTGAAAATCTCTGGAAAACTAAAGGGGAAAAAAGCAGAGTTGCTTAATTTTACTTCCTAGAATTTTCACTAAAATAAAATGATCAAAAATGTAAAAATGCTACCATACTACATAGAATATATAAAGAATTCATACTTTCCAGAGAAAAACAGAAAAAATGCTATTTATACAACTGTTATCAAAGAGCATTTATGTGAACTGAAGGCATTTCTCATTATTTTCACAATTATGTATAGTATTTAACCATTTATATCACATGTGCATCACTGTAGTGGTCCCATTTTAACAATATCTTCACTTGGCTAAGAAAGCTACCTTAAAAGACCAAGAAAACTGACCTTGGAAAATACATCTTCAAACCATTTTAATACTTGTGGTTTCTGTATCTGTGAACCTTTTGGTGGCCTGTAGCCCTGGCCAGCTTAGCCCCACCTTGTTTCTGGGACTTCCTGCCTACTGCAGACAGACATCTTGCAAAGTACCAATCATGCTGGCTCCAGGGCACTCAGAAGACAGGTATGGTGATGGAAAATATCCATTGTGGAAGGATGTTATTACCACAGAACCCCAGTGGCCTCAGGAGCCTGAGGGCTAAGGCAGAAGGGCACTTGGAGGGAACTGACAAGCCAGGTAGACAGTGGGGATGGTGGCTGAGTGAGAGGAATATACCCAGGACAGACCTGAAAGGCATTTATTTCTGAGACAAAAGGGAGAGACTCTCTGTTCTGTGCACTGCATTGTAAGAGAATGGGGAGGGAGTCAGTGGTTCAGGGCTTGTCGGTCTATTACCTGAGAGCACTAGAAATGCCTTACAAGAGGGGCTGCTGTGGTGACATTCACTATGGAAGATAGGCATGGAGAATACTTGACACACTAGTCACCATCTAAAATAATTGTTTTTCCAAAGTGAACTTAAACCATCAACTTAAAGGAACCCAATCAGTTTATAGCATTTCAGGTTATTAATAAATTCTCCAGGACTTATAGACACTATTAAGCCCCACACTTCTTTTCCACAAAATTGCTGATGACAGTTTAAAGTTGAAAAAAATTAACTATTAAGTAATATGACGACTTACTCCTAATTCAAGAGCATTTTTCTTATTTGCAAGGAGAGACAGTGTGTGTGTGTGTGTGTGTGTGTGTGTGTGTGAGAGAGAGAGAGAGAGAGAGAGAGAGAGAGAGAGAGAGAGAGAGAGAGAATGGGCATGACAGGACCTCTTACCCCTGCAAACAAACTCTAAATGCATAATTGAACCTAGGCTGTCAGGCTTTGCAAGCAAGTGTCTTTAACCACTGAGCCATCTCCCTAGCCCTCAATGAGCTATCAAATTCCCAGTACTTCTGCACAATTCATAGAAGCTCATAAAAGGCATCTTAAACTTGATAAAGTCAGTAAGTAAATGAAAAGGTTAACATTTAATTATTTAAAAAATCAAAGATATGTTTAATAGTATTAAAATAAACTTACCACGTCTTTTTATTCATTGTGAGCTCCATTATCATGCGTCTAAAAATAACCAGAACAGCTTTACAAGCATCAACTTGTTCCTTCAGGAGTATGGGAACTTCAGCGCATGGCTCCAGCAAAAAGACATTTGCAGCATTGGTGAGAAAGACCTTAAAATCAACAATGTACATTTACTTTATTATAAATAAAATTTACAATTATTTACATTTATTCATTTACATTTTATTTATGATAAATAAATTTCTTTTTTAAAAAGTGGTGGGTTTCGTCCATCTTCAATTACATTCCCTTGCAGGTCTCCTTCAGGCTTCTGAGTGTCAGCGCCAAGGCTATGGGAACAAAGCAAGCTTCTCTGGCTCCTTAGTAGGTGAAATCTCCAAATAATGCATACACTGGCCAAAGAGGTTCAAATCAACACAAAAGTCAAATCAAGCTTAGGTATCTTTATAAGAAAAGTGACTGCCAATATATTCTTATAGCTAATCTTTATAAATTCTGATGCTGAGTTTGTAATGATTATTTTAAATTTTCATATAGTTTGTGAAAATCTGCATCTCATCATTTTTATAATATGAGAAAGCTTTCAGATTGGCTAATACTTGAAATTGTAAATTGTAATTGTAATATGGAGACTATCTAAAGTTCAAAATGTCAGCACTCAAGTGTTAAACTCTAATTTGCATATTCCTTGAACCTGTACTGCAGAGCTGTTGTGCTTCTTAGATGTTTCATATTGTTGTCTGTGAATTAAAGAGCATTTGATTAAAAAAAAAAGTCAAGTCAAGCAGCTGGACTAAAATGTTGACCACCTCTAAAGTCTGTCTTTTGCAAGGTAAGAAAGATAGCATGTTCCCATTTTCTTGTGGGGGGAGGGAGTCACTATTATTTGCTATAACAGGTGATATCACCACTGTGAAAATTCACTAAGAAGGGGGCGGAGCAAGATGGAGGACGAGTAACAGCGTCGCCAGGACTCTCTTCGGAAAGGTTTGATCTCTTCAGCTGGAATCCAAATTTTGGTCACCAGCTGGACCTGATTTCGGGCCCCCCCCCTCCCCAGCCCCTGGGCCAGAGCAGAAGGGGTTCTCCAGCAGCTCTCTGCTCCCCAGCAGAGCAGAGGACCGTGCCCTCCCCCCCTCACTAGCTCCCGCCATTATCCCCTCGCCGTGGTTTCCGAGTGCCGCTAATTGAACCGCTTCCCCTCGTGGGAGCACCTGATCCTCAGTCGTGCTTGTCTCCACGACCCCCC
>PVHP010017572.1:0-34281 GCA_004024765.1 Zapus hudsonius | reverse complement strand
AATTTCTTCTCCTTTATATAGCCTTGGGGTCGGGTCTTACAATAATTCCCCAGACTTAATGGCTTCCTGAGTCTCTGGAATTTCCTTCCTGCACTGCCCACACAGGGAAGGATGTTTACTTCTACCTTCTTTGAGCTTCCTTACATCTTTCCCCCTACTGAGAGGCTGCCTTCCTGTGAACATCCTCAGAGACCCACCCAAGATTACTTGAAAGGTCAAGTTGACATCAAAACTTAACCATCACAGTACATTAGTGGGAAAACTATTGAATTTCAAATATAATCTTCAATTTAGTTACTAATAATATTGTATCAGGTTAATTTCCTAGTTGTAAAAAATATGATTATTTAATAGGCTAACATTAGGAGATACTGAGTAAAGGATCTTCTGGAACTTAAATCTTTGAGACTCTTTTGTCAATTTGATGATAAAATTAACTTTTGAACTCTAAGGTTTATGGATACTAGATGACACAAGAGGTTACAGGAACCCTGTCTTATCCATTTGACTCTTTACAAGTCAGAGGCAAAAGGATATTTCATAAAGTAGCACTTAAATTTTAAATTGTATTTGTTTAAGATAGGGCCTCACTAGGGTCTTAAACTCTGATGCTCTTAAGTTTCCTGAGTGCTAGAATCACAGGTGTGGATCACCACATACTCTCTATTTTAATTTACAAGAAGATATGTTCTATTTATGATAAAATATCTGAAAATTCATCAATAAATTCCCTTTATTTAGGATATTCAGAGGATTATTTCTTCACAGTCACAAGCCTTAAAGTAGGAAAGCACACGTGAAGCCCAAAACTCTTACTTGAGATACAGTCATTTAAAGTTAGGCATGGTGGCTCATTCCTGTAATCCCAGCACCCTGGAGGCTGAGGCTGGTAGATTGATTCCTGCGTTTCAGGCCATTCTAGCCTGAGTTATACTGTGAGTCTCAGAGAGAAGGGAAGAGAGAGAGAAATGGTTATCTGAACTCTAATATTTAGATTATATTTAATAATGATCGTGGCCTATGTATGTATGTACATGTGGGTGCACGCGTGTGTGTAAATACATGCAGGTGTGTGTGAGAGCCAGAGGTTAACATCCATTGTCTTCCTCGATCGTTCTCCACTTTATTTACCGAGGCAAGGTTTCGCACTTGAACCTTGGGCTCACCCATTCCGCTGATCGAGCTTGCCAATCTGCCCTAGGGATCCGCTATCTTAACCTCCTCAGCACTGGACTACAGGCAGGCCATCATGCCCATTCAGCATTTCCATGGCTGACAGAAATCCAAACTGTTCTTGTGTTTACACAGCAAGCACTTTGTCCACTGAGCTCTCTCTCTCTCTCTCTCTCTCTCCAGCCCCTTATTTCATAATTTTAAATGTACTATTTTTAATATTTAAAATAAATTTAGGGGCTGGAGAGATGGCTCAGAGGTTAAGGCACTTCCCTCCAGTGCCTAAGCCCCCCCTTCAATTCCCCAGGACCCACATAAGCCAGACCCACAAGGTGGTGGCCCTGGTGTGCTCGTGCTTGCTCTCTCTCTCTCTCTCTCTCTCTCTCTCTCTGCTTGAAAAATGAATAAAATATTTTTAAAAATAAATTCAGGGACTAGGGAGACTGCTTACTGGTTAAGAGTGCCTGCTTGTAAAGCCTGTTAGCCTCAGCTCAATTCCCCAGTGCCCACATAAAGCCAGATAAAGCACAAAGTGGTGAAAGCATCTGGAATCGATTTGCAGTGGCAAGAGGCCCTAGCCTGCCCAAACTCACTCTTTCTCTCTTCCTCTCTTCTTCCCTCTCTTTGTCCCTCCCTCCTTCCCCTCTCTGCCCTCAAATTATATACCATGTTAAAAGAGTTGACATTGTTTAGGTTTAAGAAAAAATTAAAAATGCATTAATCTTCTACACATAATTATTGCAAGCTACAGTACAATAAAGATTGCTGTCATTTTCTCTTACTCTGCTCCCATCAAGAGGAGGGTTCGAATGCCTTCTTTCCTTCAGGGATAACCTGTGACCCCTCTCACACAGGAGTAGTGCACAGTGATGCTAGACCATCAGTTCCAAACGGCTGCTTGCTCATTGGTTATAGAGCCCACAGATTTATTAAAATCAATCTGTCATTCTCCTCAAAGGACCATGTATACATAGTAAAGGAAAATATAAAAAATGGTCTGAGCCAAATGCCCTGCAACCTATGAATGAAGAAGACATTTTAGATTCCCCAGACAATTTCAACTTCTTGATCAACACCAATAACTGTTCCCTGTCAGAGTCAAGCGTTCCTCAATGTCCTGACTCAATCACGGTAGGTAATAAAGTGACTTCTGATCCAATACACATTTTAGGTTCTTTATTATACAACTGTAGTTACTGCTCACGCCTATGTTCTCTGCCTAGAAATGCAGACTCCAACAAAGAGTCTGTGCCTACACCTAACATTAACGATCCCTGACTTGCTATGAATGTTCCACAAGTAAAAACAGATAGGAAACTATCAAAATGGAATCATGAGGAAGCACCAGACAAGTCTAAATTCAAATACTAAAGAATGGGCCTTCTCTCTTCAAAAGAAATATGGTCCTGAAGGGACTGAGTCACTGTTCTGTATTGAACGGGCTCCAGAAACATAAGAAAATGCAACAAATAATCTTGGACTCTTGGCTCTACAGGATAATACTGAAACAATTGAGAACATTTACACCGACTCCTGGATTGCATAGCTGTACTGTATGTAACCTTCTGGTGCTGATACTACGCTGGACTGTATAGCAAGGGCCCTTGTTTGTGGACAATAGGCACTAACAGGTCCAATGGAATGAATTTCATGTTTCAACTAACAAATGTTTCAATAAGAGAGGTGTCACAGTCAGCCACACGCCACTGGGATGAATCTTCAAACCAGGCACAATTTGGAGGAGGAAAGTATTTATTCAAACTACAGATCCAGGGGAAGTCCCATAAAAGTGAAAGAGGATGGTCCTCTTTCACAGGTCTAAGCAGAGAGAAAAACCCATCACCAACACCACACACACAACAGCAAACAGGCAGGAGGGGCTAAAGAGAATTTCTTCTTTATATAGGCTTAGGGTGGGGTCGTGCAACCCTATACTAGACTTAATGGCTTCCTGAGTCTCTGGACTTTCCTTCCTGCACTGCCCACACAGGAAAGGATGTTTACATCTAGCTCTCCTGAGCTTCCTTACATCCTGCCCCCTACTGAGAGGCTGCCTTCCTGTGAACATCCTCAGAGACCCACCCAAGATTACTCAAAAGGTCAAGTTGACAACAAAATTTAACCATCACAAGAGGGACATAAAGATAAAGCAATGTCATAAAATATTTCATCTATAGATGAAATATTTATTAAAATAAATTTTAATTTATTAAATTATTTATTAAAATAAATAAAAATACAAATATTTATTATATATAAATTTTATATAAAATATAAATATAAATATTAAATAAATAATTCAATTTCAATCCCAATAACAGAGTTCTTGGTATTGTTCCTACAGATCTTCTGTGAGACTAAAGTATTCTAAAAAATGGATTTTCTCATCCTTTCTTATTTGAGGCACTCAATTTCAGGCCCATTAACTCTGGACACCCTGCATCCTGACCTCACAGAGCCCCCTTTCCACCCATGCCCAAGCCTCTGTCCTTTTGTCCTTTCTTCAGGGACCATTAAGGGGAAACATGGACAAAATGACTGAGTCCCCGAATTGGGTCATCTGTATTTGATCACACAACATAGTGCAAGATCGCACTGAAATTCTGGGTCATAAGGCATATTATGACTTCCCCTTTAACGGTTTTTGTTTTAACCCCAGTGACCCAGAAACATTTCACTAAAGTCATTTCAATATTTCTAACTTCTCTCTGCAAAAAGGGGAATTCTGTAGCAGTAGTGGAGGAAGGGTTTGCTTATGTTTTCCCAAGAGTCTCTTTTCCCTCCTGAGCCAACCTCTTACACAGCTTGGACAGTTAGATTAATGTGCATGAATGAGAAGAGCCCCAGAGGCAGAGAGGCTGAAGGAGAGGGCTGTGCCCCAGGTCCTAGAGTATAAAACTTTATCTCAATTTTCAGTGATGTATTTAAGACAGGTCACAAAGGCTTGGAATTATAGCTCAGTGGTGCAGCACCTGCCTCTCATACTCAAGGCCCTGGATTCAATATACAGAACACATACCCCCCCCACACACACACAAAGACAGGTCATAAGGGAAGTACATGTTTTATTCAGTGGCCCACAAAGTGATGGGGAAAAGAGGGGATGTTACATTCTGCCTCCTCCAGCAGCCTAAAGCACCTGCTATGTCCCTCACTCAGTGTGTCTGAGGCAGCACCCACAATAACACCGACTGAAAAACTAAACGTGACTTCCAGTTTCCTGAAAGGTTTTGAAAAAAAATTAACAGAGAGACTGCAAACTTATAGTCTTGCACGTAAGCAGAAAACATACCTAGGAACTCATAATTACAAGCTAGCTGTATGTTAGGGTTTTAAAAGGAGAGGCAGATTTCACAAAGACTGACATCACAGGAAGGACCGGTGAGTAGAGGAAACAGAACTGACAACAAGATATCCCAGCTCTAGGTGGGTGGGAATACCAAGGGGTGCTAGCTAGGCACGGAGAAATGGATTAGGAGAGAAAAGATCACGAGGCAATGGCTCTGAAAGGCATATTCCCAAACTGCTTTTCTTACTCTTCAGAAACACAGTATTTGTAAAAAGATGCATTCCTTAAGGCATTTCATAATCTAAACTTCACTCATGAGCAGGATGACCGAAAAGCAGGGGTATGACCTCAGGACCCACAATTCTCTACTTGTATTACTACTATGTTTTATGACTACTGCATTGTTACTATGATGTTGTTGACCAAATGCTCTCAGTGAAAAACAGCAGAGCTCAACATGTTTATAGCACCTAACTTGTGTTAGGTTTGGGGAGCATATCAATTCACTCAGTCCTCACAGCAACTCTATGAGACGGAGATAAACCTATCAACAGCTAATACTCCCTGAGTACGTCTCATGAGCAAGGCACTGCTCTTACGAACACTACGTCATCTCATAAGTGTGCAACTCATAACTCACACTAACTCCATAAAATGGGTATTTTTCTCATTTTATAAATAATCCAAGCACACATAGATGGGAGACTGAGGAAGGCAGAAGGGTTACTTGGGACTCAGACCAGGTAACACCACAGAAGATTTGGAGGGCAGAGATCATTAGAAGCCGTTACTAACATTAAGCCATTACAAACTCCTCCCTCCAGTCACGTTGCTTGCTTTCCAGGAAGACCCACATGAGCCAGAGCAAGCAGCTTTCCTTGGCATCTTCAACATCCTGGGGTCTCCACTGAAACCCACCGTTCATCAATAAGACACTATGACCCTGCTCTACATCGCCTAAGGGCCATATATATTTTTTTAAAGTTGCAAATCCAATGACCCTCTCTTTCCTGCATTTGCCATACTTGCCAAACTAGTACCAGGCATGCTACCAAACTTGTTAATCCAGTTGGCAACAAAACCACCTCAGAAGAAGACAATCTTTTGAATTCTTCCTTCAGGCCCCCTCCTTTCAAAGAGAATCAACACTCCTCTCCCCACTGTCCCAATGCAGAGCAACTGGCCCAATCTCAGTGATGGTAATCTCTCAATCAATTACAGATGAACCAGGCCAGTCTTAGGTGAGAAACTTTCTTTTTATTTTTTTTTCTATGCCAACTTATATCTTTCATATCCTTCTGGTCTATGTTCCTCCAGGCACACCAGTCCATTACTTTTAAATTTTCAGAACACAAAGAGAACAGCCAACCTCTCACACAAACCTCTTCTAGCCTCAGCCTGACAACAGTCTCTTTCCCCTTGTATGTCAGGCCTCCACAGTCCAAAGTTAATTTTGCATTTATTTCTTGCAACTTGCACCAGAATGGTACATCAAGGTCTGTTTCCAGCACCGCAAGGTGTCTCTTGGTTCAAAGTTTCAAGTATTTCCATATTCCTCCTGAAGATCAGTTCCAAAAGCAACATATTCAGGATTCTAGCAGCAAAAATCCCACTCTTCTGGTACCAATTTCCTGTTGTTGTTACTTTCTCATTTCTGGGACAAAACACCAAACCAAAAACACCTGATGGGAGGAATGGCTTTATTTTGGCTTACAGTCTTGAGGAGGAGCTTCATGGCAGCAGAGAAAGGAGGGTAGAGCAGAGGTGGACACCACATCTTGCCACATCAACTGGCAGAAAGCAGCAAGAGTGAGCTGACCTCTAGCAGAGAGCTTAAACAACCCCCCTCCCAGAAACCTCTTCCAAGCAAGACTCCCCCTCCAAATTTCCCAGCTGGGAACCATGCATCCAAAACACATGAAATTTATGGTGGGGGGGGGGCATCTGCTTCAAACTACCACAACCAACAAAAGATAAAACCAGAAGGCAGAGCATGCAGATCATAGGCTCTGCTGGAGGAGAAATGGTAACAAGTGAAATAAATAAAGATATAAGTGAAAAGGATAATCAGGGAAGAAGTCCAAAAGGAGATTTGCCTGAGCTGAGAGGAATAATTTTCTAGGCTAAAAGGGCTCCCAGCAGGCTCAGACAGCATTAAAACAGCAGGAAATAAAAGACACATGCTTAGGCTTGGTAAAATAAAAATGAGAAGCCAAATCATCTACAACCACACATCTTTCTACTATTTATAAACATGCCTTTACTAGTCAACTGTATTCACACGACTTTGCTATTTCAGGAAACTCAGGAATATGAAATTACTTTATTATTTCAGCCCTTTCCAACAACCCATTTATTAGAATTGACAGCTACTGCCCATCAGCCTCACAAATCTTAAATTTATCAAATGCTTTGTCTAATTCGATGTCCCTACAGTTATCAACCTGTTGCATATCGAACTCTGAAAGCTCTGTATTCCCAATCTTCCCTCACCTCCAAATGTTCAACATCAGACTCTCAACGAGACTCCCTTGTTATGAACAATTAGCTTCACTTTGCTTTATCTGGAGGTGATCTTGAAGGCTTTTCATTGAGTCAGCAGTCAGAAGATCTAAGGACTAAAAGGGCATCATATAGTCAAACAAATTGAACAGATTTATAGAGGAAAAGAGAATCAGATTGGTATCAAATTGCTCAATTGTAACACTGGAAATTAGAGCACAATTAAATAATGAGTGTTGAAAGAAAACTCTCAGCCAAGATGTGAGTTCCTCTTCAGGGCAAACAAGAAAAATCTCACACAGAAGCAACCACAACAACAAAAGGATCTTTCTTAACATGGAAGAACTAAGAACCAACCAATGACTCCAACCTATGGAAATCCTTGAGGATTTTCACTAATCAGAGATCAAGCTATGAGAGTCAGAGAGGAAAAACGGGACACTGTAACTGGAGGAACCTGGCATAACAAGGAACTTACAATTTCACTGTGTAGTAAGACAAAGGGATATGCAGTAAGAAAACACCTAGTAGATTAGGAAAAAGTCTAAAGGATCTCAATAAAACCCAAAGAGGGAATATTAATTTTTATCTATTAATACATCTGCTCTGAAAGTATTCTACTGGGAAAGTAACCACTAGGAATCCCATATTGCCAGTGAGGTAGATACAGAAATAAAGAAATATGACCATGAGGCAAAAAGAAGGAAGAAAAAGTAAATAACAGTATCACAAAAAGTGAATAGGAAAAAAAGAATACAAGTGAATATAGTCGTGATAATGACAAATGAGTAGTAGAGGACCTACAGTCTTTGAAAAGTAACTGGATAGTAATTAGAATAGAGACACTCAGCAGTCCTCACTTTCTGGGAATGCAGTTTATGGAAGGAAGAACACCAGAGATCCACAACCAAACCTCTGTATTATCTGCTAGTGGCAAACATAAATCCCCTCAATTTGGATGACTATCAATAGAAGAATTATATGAACTGTAGTTAGCCAAACGATGATAAACTGTGAAACTAAAGAAAAAGAGAGAGCTCAAATAATGCCCATAGAAGATTTTGTTACAAACTCCGAGTAGTGTATAAATGGGTTACAGTGGATCATATTTTCTTTATCCATCTATTTTTCAAATTCATCAAATGCTTCATAATTTCAAAAGCATCTTTCAAAAAGAAAAGGTAGGAAAAGAAAAGGTGGCCCAGAGGTCCTTTTATGCAGAACAGCACAGACTTTTTTTCAGAGACACTGAGGTAAGCAAGGACCTAGGGCTCCTCGTTTCTGCACCTGGACTCATTCCAGTTACAGTCAGGCGGCTGCTTCACCACTCAGGTCTCAGATTGGACATTTGTGAAATGGGAAAACTGCACTAAATGAAGTTCTTTTCAGCTATGGAAGCCTTGAATCTGAAGAACACTGTAGACTGAATGGTTTGGAAATCTCCACAGACTATTTGTCTCTGGGCAAAAATGAGCATCCTCTGCCCAGTCGCCAACAGGCCCACAATCCACCTGGAAAGCATGCACAACCCTACACCCAAGAAAAGTACCATCACAGGCCCAACGCAAGACTGCCTGGCTCTATAGGGTTATGGGGAAGCTGTAAATCTCAATGATTTTAAGAAAATACTTGACATGAAAATGAAAGACATTTATTAGAACAAAAACAAGTTTGAGAGTTTGGTCTTTGTCTTTCAAAGCTTTCTCACCCCAACATCCTCTGCAGACAGGGCCCTAGCTCACTGCAGCCATTTGATTTCCTGCTCCTTACCTCAGCCTTCCAAGAAAGGACAGATGTATGCAATGGTATCATAGTACAAATGGCCACTGAGCTCTCCTGAACTCACCAAGTCTCCTTTGCACCTATTCTGACGTCCTTGCTCTCTACCTTTTGAAAAAGTCAGTTAAGGGCTAGAGAGATGGCTCAGCGGTTAAGGCACTTGCCTTCAGTGCCTAAGGCCCCAGGTTCAATTCCCCAGGACCCACATAAGCCAGAATGCACAAGGTGGTGGGTCTGGTGCATATTTATTCTCTCTTCTCTTCTCTCTCTCTCTCTCTCTCTCTCTCTCTCTCTCTCTCTCTCTCTCTCTCTCCTGTTTGAAAGTGAATAAATATTTTTTTAAAAGTCAGTTAAATGATGAAAGTCAATTACACACCTATGTCACATAAGTCCTACATTGAACTAAAAGCTGTCAGAAGAACAAGAGTCACCCCAGATTATTTATTCACACTCCATGAGCACACAACTGTGTGCGACAAGACATCAGTAGCCACAGTGCTTCAAACAGGGCAACGAAGGCTCAGGAAAATCAGCTGAAGGACCCAGAAAAGCAGGAAGAGCCAAAGTGCAGAAGCAAGCCCTGGTCCTCCAACCTCAGGTCTTCCTGAGAAAGATGTCAGGCTCACAAGAACAGTGTTTCTCACCAGGATAATTAGAGGAGACTTTGTTAGAAAAGCCAACTGAAAGTACTATGTAGTGAAAAAACCCTTTTAGAAAGAAACACCCACGTGTAACTTCAATGATGCTAGGGAATATTTTCTGATGCTGCTTTCAAGGGTGAAGTAATGTCAAAAGTGTCTGTTCCTATACAATAGATGTTTGCTTTCCTTAGGATGAGAATTGTGGGGCTGGAGATGTGGCTCAGTGGGTAGATTGTCTGCCCTAGCATATATGAAGCCCTGAGTTTGGTCCTCAGTACCACATAAAACTGGGTATGGTGACACATACCTGTAACCCTAGCACTTGGGAGGTAGAAACAGAAGGATTAGGAGTTCAAGGTCATCTTCAGTTACTTTGGTAGTCATAGGCTAGCCAAGAACTACATGAGACCCTATCTCCAAAAATAAAGAACTGCAAACTGCAAACTTTGCTATAAATATAATCACCTCACATACACTAAATACCCAGTAAGTTCCCTTGGCTAACAGAAAGGGGGAGGAGGAGAGAGGAAAGGACAGCAGGTGAGCAGAGCAGGACTTTCAGCAACGGGGTTTGTTTGATCAGGTAATCAATCTACTCTTCAAGTCCCCCATGGCTTTACAAAGTTTCACTGGGTGCCATCTCCATTAGGAATTTACTTTGTTTCTGGTTCATATATTTTCACTGTTAATTACATACATATAAGTTATAGTCCTTTAATAATGCTATAATATGGGGAAAAATAAAACAATCTTAATAGAATTTGACACTGCCATAGGAACAAATTATAATTGTATTCCTAATCAGCAGAGGGTTAGATTATCTGATATCCATTTTTAAATTGTTAGATCTAATTTTTTTAAATGAAGTTACTGCTGACATTACTATATAAGTTAAAATGGACCTAACTTGAATATTATTTACTACAGAGTTAATAACCGACATGCAGGCTAGACCCCATTCTGTTCACTGTTCAGTGTTTGTCAATTTCACTGATTTTAAAACACCACTCAGGTTAATCCTCTGCTAGTAATTAACATTGACTTAAAAGGCGAGAATATCAAATTTGTATCACTAGATTTTATTGCATAAACCACTTTTTCAGGCCTGAAACTTTTTTGTTTGCAAAATATTTATTTAAATAAACTTTAAGTGTTTGAAATTTACAGAAAAATACTGACAAATACAACTTTGACTATTCATATATTCTTCTTGAACAAAGTGACTATTCGTTCTCTACATTTTCCTGTTTCCTGCCTCACCCCCGGGAAATAAAACCAGCAAAATCTGTTGAGCAAAGAAGAGAAGACCTCTCTAACTGTTGGAGTCTGATCTCAGAAGGGCAGCATGGGACTCTCCTTCTCAAGACTGGGCCCAGCTCCAGGGGACTTTCCTTCATGAAGCCCCCCATTAACTTAACCTCCCCTCAGGTTTGATGAGCCAAACCTGAGATCCTTCTGGGTGTCTGTGGCAGTTTCTAGGACAGAGACTGAGGGAAAATGGGGGTGGGGGCCATAGGGATATAAAGGGAAGGAGCGGGCATACTGCAGGGAGAAGAGGGGATAAGAAGTGGAAAAAAGAGAGGACACGGAACATGGCCTCTCCTATCCTGCGACAATGGGAGGGCCAGAGCCTACCCCACAGGGGCTCTGCCTGCCTAGGCTATCCAGGAGGTCAGGGTGGGAAGAGGTAAGCTAAGCAGAGTTGGGTCTTCTGGAACCCAGAGTATGGAAGCAACTGAAGCCTGAGCTTCAGGGTGGTTCGTGGCTAGAAATGGCTCAAGTCCATTTGATCAGAAGACGGTAGGGGCACCGTGCCTGGAGACGAAGGTCTCATCACAACAATGACAACTGACCGCTGTCTTAATTCAAACTGGCAGCCAGTTGCCATGGGAACTATGACACTTGTATGGTCCTTGATCCTGGTGATCTACTCTCGAAGATCACCTCTGACACCCATCTCTGCCGTCAGCCTCCACATTCCCTCAAGTTGTCTATCTTAGGGAGACAGAGCGGGAGATGGAAAGGGCACCCATCGAGGTGGGAAGACATTTGACAGAGAGGCCTGGGGTGCAAGGAGATGCCTGGCCATCCTATGACATGCAGGGGACAGCCAGACAGATGCCTCACAAGCTCTCCATGTGGCAGGAGGACAGAAAACCAGAAGTGCTTTTTCCTCTGGTCAAAGAAGTTTATGGGTGCCTGAGTGCCTGGGGACCTCAGGACTATGCAGGGTGAATGTGAGAGGCCCCAAAATATATGTAGATTTAAATTGTGACTCACAGGGCTGTTAGAAGACCCAGGTATCAGTCAGATCCCAAAAAGATGGCAGGTGAGCACGGTAGGCCTGAAACTTTTAACCTTGCTCATTAATCAAATGGAAAAGCACCAAAAGAATGTATCTAAAATATACACACTGAATTCTTTTATAATGTGAATCACCAACTCCTGCCATTGGTTTTCCTATCTGGATTTTTCCCAATTACTACTCCTTTGATTATAAGCTTCCTACTTAATTCTGACTCTGTGGTTGATGAGCTGAGTGGACTGGTAATGCCACTGTTCTCTTGAGCGAGCTCTTTATCCTAGAGATCAAGTCTTTAATCCTAGAGATAAAGCAAGTCTTCACTTTGAACAACGCGGATGCTGAGATCCACATTTCCCACTTATGGGTCATTGCCACATTCACTGCACCACTGCAACATCCCCTCCCTCTCTGATGGTATCTGTTCAGGAGCCCCAATTGCACCTCTCATCCCAGGGACTGTCGTGCAAATGAAATCCATGTTGCTCTGTACAGAAAAGGGAATGTGGACAGATGCAAACAGACATGTTCAGCACTCTGTCCCTTGGCTGAAGGTAACAGGACACGTGGTCCATGGAGTGACTTGCCATATCAAATGGAGGCAGAATAGCTGTCACCTTCTCAGGTCTTTGCAAGGTTATGACCCTCGGCAAGTCTTCCGCTTAACTTTCGAATTTAGTGTCCTTATACAAAAAAGGAATCACCAATACCTACATCACAGGCTATCTGGGCAGATCAAATAAGATATGCATGGAAGCTCTCTCTAAAAGCACATGGCAGCACACAAATGGTTAAGATCTCATTGCTACCATTAAAATGGTTAAGTGCATACACACTCAAGGCTCGAGTCTGTGCTACACTTGCTCTGCAGAGTTGAGAGATGACAGGAAATGTATTTTGATAACTTGCTAATGTGACGGTTTGATCCAGGCGTCCCCCCCAAACGGATGTGTTCTGAATGCTCCATCCTCAGCTAATGAAAGTTTTGGAATTGGAACTTGATGGAGGTGTGCTGTTGGGGGCTGGCTTATGGGTGTTATGGCTGGCTTCCCTTTGCCAGTTCCTGCCACTGTTTGCAGTGCTGTGGTGGAGGTGATGTCCACCCTCTGCTCATGCCATCATCTTCCCTGCCATCATGGAGCTTCCCCTCTAGTCTGTAAGCCAAAATAAACCCATTTCCTCCAAAAAGCTGCTTTTGGTTGGGTTATTTGTCACAGCAACAAGAAAGCTGACTACAACAGGTAAAATAATTTTAAGGAAATAAAACAGTCAATGCAGGTTTCACATTTTTAGACTTAAGAAAAAGCATATCCTCTCTTCCTTAAATTGCTTTTGTCAAGCATTTTGTCACACCAGGAAGAAAAGTCACTAATACGGAGGGTGACTAGTACAATGCCTTAAACATAAGAAGGAGATGACACAGAATTTGAACCCAGGCCACCTAGCTCTGGAGCTTCTGATGACAACTGTGCTATGATTCATCTACTATACTGTATTCCCTTTTTGACACAAATTTTAAAAGACTCAAAATGTGGGTCGGTGTAATGAGATGCAAATACATGCATATTTCTACAACGATTTACATGATCAACAGTGATCATCTTTAAAGAAAGCAGTTGTCAGGGTGGAGTACAGAGACGCGAAAGCCCTTCGCTCTTCATTCTGTAAACATCTACAGTATTTGATCTCTTGATTCTGTGTATCTGTCAAGAGGGAAGTCTCCTTTTCAACATGCTAAGGGACTGTATCTTTCTATTCTTACAACTCCATGTCATACCAACACGGTAGAGAAGCCATGGACTCTGTCAAGCAAACCCAAGTTCAAACTTGTTCCTACCACATCACATGCACGTAGGCGAACCAGAAGAGTTGCCTAACTCACTGTGCCCACCTTGCTTACAGGTTTGTTTTCAGAATGACAGAGCCAATAATCTAGACTCGAGTGGGTATCTTGGCCACTGTGCCATTATCCAAAAGCATTATGTCTCCCCAAAGTTGGATCTGCTGCTGGATTTAGACAGAAACCAATGGAGAAAGTGGACCCTATACCATATCACTGCCCCCAAAGGGAACAACAAGCACCTGTGCCCCATGCTTGTCATTGACGTAGACATATATATATATACATATGCATGCACACACAGGCTGGCATGGAAGAAGTCAGGGTGCCCTGAGGTTTTAGAGGGCAGGGTACCTTGAGGGTCAAGGATGGAATGTGGTGGTTTGAATTAGGTGTCTTCCATAAACTCATGTGTTTTGAATGCTTGGTTCCCAGTTGATGGCAATCTAGGGAGAGGGGTGGAGCCTTGCTGGAGGAGGTAGTAATGGGGGTGGGCTGAGGGGTTATAGCCAGCTCCCCTTTGCTAACAGCTTGGCTCGCTCTTCTGCTGCTGTTGTGAACCTGATGTTGGCAAGGAGGTGCTGTCCAGCCTCTGCTCCACCATCTTTTCTCTGCCATCACGGAGCTGACCCCTGAAGACTCTAAAGAAAATAAACAACCTTCCTCCCATTGGCTGCTTTTGATCAGGTGCTTTGTGCCATCAGTGCTAAAGTAGCTCATTATTGCTTTGGTGATATTGTTTGTATACTCTGTAGCTATGTGTAAATGGTAAAAGGCTTTCCTGCAATACTGTTTCAAAAGTAACACAACCTACTACAGGATTCAGGGTGTCTTTGAAAGCATCAATGCCTTACTTCAGCTCTTGGATGGCCAGTAACTCCAGAGCTTAAAGCCTTGGAAAACTCATCCGTCATGCAAAGCACTTACTTAGTGGTCTCTGAATTCTTGTCTCATGAATTCAAAAAATTAACACTCACGGACCAGAGGATATGATCTGGACAAATTTTTATTATAGATAGAACTTAAGAATTAAGAAAAGGAAGGTAGAGCTCTTATCCAAAGAGACAAGAGGGGGTTTCCAGAAATGGAAAAACCCACCTCAAGACCCAGGTTGGAGTCTTTTGAGTCCCCTGAATGGGCGGCTAGATTAATCAGTCCAGTCCTGAGTCAGGTGTCCAGGGTTTTCTAGAAATCCTTTTTTAAAAATTTATTCATTTATTTATTTTGGTTTTTCAAGGTAGTGTCTCACACTAGCTGACCTGTAATTCACTATGTAATCTCAGAGTGGCCTTGAACTCAGGACAATCCTCCTACCTCTGCCTCCCAAGTGAAGGGATTAAAGGAATGCACCACACTCCCAGCTGGAAATCTTAATCCTCTAGGAAGGGCCTTTTCAGAAGGAGGTGGAAAGACTCCCCAAAGGGGTAAAGAAAAAGCCAGGCCCTTCGGATATTTCAGACCTGGAGCAAAGTGGACTGACCTCTCCCCTACAGGCTCAAAGACATTCCTTCTTTTACCTTCAGGGCCTTGTCACCCCTAAACTGCCTCACTGCTATCAAGACATTAGTACCAAGCCAAGCACAGGTAGGGCAGGCCTGTGATCCCAATACTCTAGAGGCTGAGGCAGGGGGATTGCAGTTTCTAGGCCAGTCTGGGCTACACAGTGAAAAACTCAGATCACACACAGCATGTGGTAGGGAGAACAAAGGATTGATTTTTAAGCATCACCGTGAGTGTTTTTAAAGATTCTATAGCATCCCCAGGGTCTACACAAGCTAAGAATACAGAGATCATTAAGGGACAAGCAGCTCCCTAACTGTGGCAGGACTGTTTTCTTTCTCCATCAGCTAAGTAGAGAACCCTCTCAACAGGCTAAGTTGGGGACATGGTGGTTGAGGAAAGAGCCTCTTACCGAGAAAGCTGCACCCAGAGCATTTATTTCACTGCTCAGTGTGACTCCTAATTCCTCTGGTTCTGCTGTCCCTTCCTCCCCCCAACCAAGAAGAGACATGTGGAGGGACGGTCAGAGATGGCAAGAAGGGGGAAGGGAAAGCAGCAGGACTGTGCGTGTCACTGTGCAGTGACCCTATCAGCCAATTAAGGGGCTCCATGGATGGTCTCCATGGGAAGCTGCAGCCGGCCCACAATGGAAGGATAATGGTTGTGACACCAGGCCCCAGGAGATGTGGGCTGTTGAATATGAAGCAAGCACACACGCTGACAGACAAAGAACACACGGGATGTGGTGTCTGCAGCCCTTGAGCTCAGAAATGGATGGCCCAGGCACGAGGGGAGAACATGTCTTCTTGAAATTACCTTCCCAGGTCCTCTCTTCTCTCCCCAGCGTCTCAATCCCACCCACTCCCACCTGCACACACTGCTACATCCTGACAGCAGATTTGATGCCACTTTTTCAAAACACATGTCACCAACTCTCTTTTTGCATGACTGCATCTCTGGCAGCCTGGCTGTCTGGAAGGCCTTTGATTAGCCAGGAGGGACATCACATCAAATTACACTATGTTGCTACTTCAATTTCCCCTGTGAATGTACCAAAAACTGCTCATTCAGCACCCACTTCAGGTCGCCCACAGGGAAGAAATGCATCACCCACAGCAAGTTGAAGAAAGTGAGAAGAGAGGCTGGAGAGATGGCTCTGTGGTTAAATGTACTCGCTGCAGCAATGGAAGGCGGAGTCAGGAGACCCTTGAAGCTCACAGACCAGCTAGTCTGGCATTCCCAGCAGCAAACCAGAGAGACCCCATCTCAAGAAAAGAGGGAAGGAGAAGACCAACATCCTAAGGTTGTTCTGTGACTTCCACACAAAGTAATGTAATGGTCCTGTCCACTACCACCCACCCAGTTTTTTTCATTGCTGCTGTGTTTCTGACCTCTTGCTTTGAAGGAGGGACATAGAGGAAGTCATTTGCTTATGGGTCTCATTATATCTATTCTCTTATATGGGGTCATTTTAAAACTGGAATACTGTCCAGGGTAGACATTTAAGGCACCTGTGTATGGTTTCTTTTGGGATGACAACTTCCTTAATGAACATTTCTTTCCTTATCACTAGAAGCTGATAGTAAGAATCAGCTTTAGGCATTTGAAAAAAATAACACTTAAAACAAAATATTTGTTTATTGTGGGCAAATATAAAAGAATCAGAAAAACAAAAACATTTCACTTGGTTTTCAATTTAAAACAAAACTCGGGCTGGAGAGATTGCTCAGCGGTTATGGCACTTGCCTCCAGTGCCTAAGGCCCCCCGGTTCAATTCCCCAGGACCCACAAGGTGTTGGCCCTGGTGCATGTTCTCTCTCTCTCTCTCTCTCTCTCTCTCTCTCTCTCTCTCATTTCTGCTTGAAAACGAATAAAATATTTTTAAAAATGAAACGAAAGCTAAACATTCAACTTCAGGACAAGAAAACAAGTTTAGAAAAAGTTTTTCCTTGCCTTCCAAATATTTATGGTTTCTATGTAGGTTCATAGAATACAAGGACTCTCCGCTTTAGTCAGGAAGCTTCTGTTTTTGCAACAAGCAATAATTTCCAGGGAGATTCAATGCTGACCAAAATGCTGAGAAGTGACTGCTGAAGGCTCGCTCCCTCCAAGGCTCAGAGAACACTGCAGAGGATGGGGAGGAACACCGTCGTCATGGCTACTGCATTCAAGGACTCCCAGTAGATGTGGTAACTTACACAAGACAGGACCAGTCATCAGCATTCCCTCGGGCACTGGGAGACTCCTGGGCCCCTCTCCTCACAGGGGAGTTACTAGCAGTTAATGGTTGCTGGCAACAGGACAGACATTTTCCTCAGGGGTGTAGAAACTGCTCCAGTAATGCACCCACCTATGCTCGTGCAAGCAACCCTAACTCAACTCTCGATAGGACCACACACACACACACACACACACACACACACACACACACACGGGAAAGCAAGAGACCAGTGAAGGAGAAGAAAGGGTTCAGTAGGAATGGAAGGGAGAATCGAGTTGAAGACAATCAAAATACATTTTATATAGAGAGACTCATTAATATCAGAAAATTAAGTTTTAAAAAAATAAACAAGAGGGCTGGAGAGATGGCTCAGCAGTTAAGGCACTTGCCTCCAGTGCCTAAGGACCCACATATGCCAGACACACAAGGTGGCTATCTCTCTCTCTCTCTCTCTCTCTCTCTCTCTCTGCTTGAAAATGAATAAATAAAATATTTAAAAAATTAAACAAGAGAAGGGCTATCTATCTTACCAGGTCCAGACAGTTCACGAAAGCAGGCGGATGAGAGGACTGACCATATAATGCTTCTAGATTTGCGAGCCATTAACCCAGGCCCACAAACATTCTCCAGACGCACCAGCCAGACTGATCATTGTGACAAGATGACTGTCCACCACTCTATCCCCACTGCCCTCATCGCGTCTAAGACGCTAGATAACTGTAATATTCTAGTTTTCAATTTAACATTCAAAGGATAATGGGTTTCACTGTAACATTTTCATACATACATGCCATTCTGCTCTGCTCTTATTCATCCCTTTGCCCACTCCCCCCTTCCCTATTGCTCTACAGCCTTCCTGCTGGTCCCCAGTCCCCAAATAGCTTCCCCTGTCTGCTTTCATGTCACATGTGTTCCATGACTTTCCTCTCCTCCCTTCCCTTAGGATGTCTTCCTCTCCTCTCTATTTTCTAGAGTACGCCATACACACGTTTAATTCTAGAGTTTTCATATGAGAAAGCACGGTATATTTGTCTTTGAGTATGACCAATCCCATTTAAAGTAATGACATCTGAGGCCAAGAAAATAGCTCAGTGGTAAAAGGTGCTGGCTGGGTTCAATTCCCAATGTCCACATAAAGCCAGATGTACAAAGTAGCACATGCATCTGGAGTTTGTTTGCAGTGGCAAGAACACTGGTATACCCATCATATTCTCATTCTCTCTCACACACTCTAATAAACAAAATAATATTTAAAAATAAAATAATTCCCAGTCCATCATGTTCTCTCTAAGAAGCAAAACAATATTTATAAAATAAAAATAAAATAACCAATTCCCAATGCAACTGTCTGTTAATTGTGCCCCCCCATGTCTATTTTTGGTGCTCTCTCCCACAGAAGCCAGAGTATTTTCACATGCCATCTTTTTAAAATTATGCAGGGAATTTAACTTAATGAAAGACAAAATCTAAATTCCTACACCTTGATCTGCGAGCCCCATCCTAGTCCTGAGCATTTCTTCCCACCCCAGCTCTAGCCACTGGCTCCTGTGCTTCCTGGTCTGGGAACAGTGCCCACCTGTTTCTGTAACCCATCGGGTTGTGATTTGTGATTGCTTGTGTTAGTGAGGAAAGTCTTCATAAATGAGGACTTGGATGAGGGGGAAGGAAAAGAAGAGCCCTCCAGCTTTGTGTCCAGAGCGAAAACACAAAGAGCACTAGAAAGCAGACAAGCATCAGTAATCAAGAAAGCAAGGCAAAAGAAAAAAAAAAGATAAAAAGAAAAGAAACCAGGACAAAGTTAATTTTAAGGCCAAAAATAGATGGGTGGAGCAGTGAAAACCCCTGCATAATCCTAGCAAAAGTTCTGGCTAGAATCTCTTCAATAATCATACTGTACTGAGAAGAACATTAACACAAACAGAAGAACATGGCTGTTAATTACCAAGGAAGTCAAGCTTGTTGGCTGAGAAACAACACCCCAAATGGCTTCAAAGTAGACTGACTGGGGTCAGGAGGACTGCTGTGCCCAGTTTCTCACCATGTTATACTTGGTGCTTAGTTGAACTGTAGGAATCAACTGTAGGGTTGTGGCTGTCCTCTCCTACAACCAAGCTCCAAAGTGGTGTGATGCTCCTTACCCCACACTTATCACAGTGGAAATTATTAAATGGCTCCCCAAATATTCTCAGTGGGAGGAAAGCACATTATGGATCCTGTGGTTAACAAGAGCCCTGTGATGGGGCTTGCCTCTGAGCTGATTTGGTAGGGAGGGGGAAGGCCAAAGTACAGAATAAAGATGACCACAATTCCAAAAGGCCTGATGGCCAGGCCACCGAGAAACCAAGATCATGATCTTCCATTAGAGAAGGTCAGCACATACACTAAAATGGAAACGATACAGAGAAGATTAGCATGGCCCTGCGCAAGGATGACATGCAAATTCGTGAGGCGTCCCGTATTTTTATGGATGAAGAGATTTTGTTTTAAATGATGTCCAATAAATAAAACTTTCATTTAAAAAAAAAGTCATGAAAAAAAGTGTTTTAATTTAGATGAAGGAATAATGAGTAGATAGTATCCCAGAGGTATGTGGGATCAAGTTTGTATCTTTCCAATTTTTTCAAGGACATGTCTAAGAACAGCGTCTTATCTCTCTCGGGTATAAACATCTTTTCATTAGGGGTTTCGCTTCTGTAGTCCATTCACATAGTTGACTCATAAGGCAATAAATACCAACTGTATGTAGTTGTCTCCCCAAAATATTAAGTCTCCAAACAGTATAGCTAGCTAGCTCAGTCTGGAAGCAAGATGCGCTGTCCATCATTATCCTTAAATGTTTGTGCTCTGAGCCTGTAATGTGGAAATTCTGGAAGCTGCAAGAACATTTGATCATCAATCCTAATATATAAATGGCATTTTTCAGCTTAACTTGTTTCTGAGATATCTAGCTATATATATAGTTTCCTCAGAAATCTCATAACTTGGCCGTCACTAAGTTCAAAACAACTGGTTACAGTCAGCTTTACTACAATTTGGGCTGGTCAGCATCCGTCTACTATATTCGCTCTGGACAACCGGTGCTTCTTGAGTAACCAACTCACTATTTACCAGGCACTGTGTCTTAACACAGCTCTGTTGTGCTGTAACTACTAACATATTTTGAACCTTTAAAATTATGCAGGCTCTGTCTGAAGCACTTCAGGACATATCTCCAGTCATCCCAGCACCTAGGGAGACTGGTAATCCTCCTATCTCCTTCCACAGATAAGAAATTCAAGCTTGGAGAAGCAAAGCCACTGAGCTCAGGTCACAGAGCCAAGTCCCGAGTAATTATAGCTTACCAGGCTAAACACTGAGATATCAATCAATAAAGCAGCAGTTGCTTGAGTACTGAAGCATCCAAGTGAAAAGGCCATATGTAAGCAAAGGGCCCCACCTGACCCCATGTTGGAAGGGAAATGCCAGGAAGAAGGAGCCATGACAACTAGGAAGAGAATGGGAACTCTTCTGGTTGGAGTGACCGGGGCAGGTTTCTCTGAGAAGGAAATGGGAAGGTCACTCCCTGGAAGGGAAGGTGGATCAGAGGTATGGATTAAAACAATAAAGATTCCAGATGACTTGGCACATGTGAAAATCTTTCCCAAATCCATGCTTTTCTCCATCCCTGATCCTCAGGTCAGGCCCTCTGCTCTTGCCCTCCTCCCCCACATCCTCTGGTCCCTCATCTGCCACACAGCATACACTGTTCTCTCCCTTAAAAAAAAAAAAAAAATCTACCCAGGAATAAAGTCAAGATTCACTGGCAGGGTGTTCAAGAGCAACTTTACCAACCTCGGCTCCTCTGTTTCCGAAGGACCTTTATTTTATTTTATTTTTATTTTTTTATTTTTATTTTGTTTGGTTTTTCAAGGTAGGGTCTCTCTCTAGTCCAGGCTGACCTGGAATTCACCATGTAGTCTCAGGGTGGCCTTGAACTCATGGCAATCCTCCTACCTCTGCCTCCCGAGTGCTGGGATTAAAGGCATGCACTACCACGCCTGGTTTTTTACACCCCCCCCCAAGGACCTCTTTTGATCCCTCCTCTACCAACCAAACCACAAGCACTCCCTTCCCTGGAGCCCGGCCTCTGTCCCTCCCAGGTCCCTGCAGGCTATTCCCTCATTGGAAAGGGCTTTCCCCAGTCTGCCCTGAACTCCAGCTGCTCTTCCAGTCAGCCTGGCCTCCCTGCTGTGTCTGAGCAAGCCCAGACCTGTGTTCCCTGCTAGGGAAGGCTCTGCAGGTTACCAGGACCCCACAGTTTGTTTCTCCCAACTCCTTCAGATCAGAGATGCTTCTTCCTCTATCAGCTTGTGTACAGAAGAAAACACCCCACCCACCACCACACACGCCAGCCTTGCTCATCTGCTCACACCACCTTATTTCGTCATTACATTTATTAAGACTTCACACACACACACACACACACACACACACACACACACACACACAATAGCCGATCACTGTGCATGGCCTGCCTCACCCTGAGTTCAGGATAGGCAAAGCACGGCGCAGAGAGCATCTGGCCCTCTGTCTCATCTCCCTGGAGCACAGGATCACCATTATTTAACATATTGTCAGAGGCACAGTAGCAGAGTTGCAACAGAGACCTTATGGCCCACGGAGCCTAAAGTATTTACTGCCAAGCCCTTACAGTACGGTTTGCCAACCCTTGCCAGAACTCAGAACCTCACCCTCCCCGACCTTTCCTGCAGGGCTAACACTGAGCCTCCAGAACACCTCAGTGCATTCCCCAGCAGGCAGACAGCACTCGGTGTGTTAAACCAGAGAGCAGCTGGGAGAATGGAGCAACAGAGAGAGCAGAGGCAATATGGAGGAAGGATGCAAAAGACACAAGGTGAACAGGCCTGGTGACTGCATCTAAAGGCCAACAGACAGGAAGAATCGCTGAATAGAAGCATTCGTGGCTGTGCGCCTTGGCCAAAGGGTGAAACTCTAACCACCACAGCACAAACACAAGTTCTACATCATCGGGGCTAGCTGTCCACCCCTGAGAGTGTAAAACAAGGTGTCTGGCTCCTTGGCAAGGTCAGTCACTGCTAGTGAGCGCTGCCCCCTTCACGGAAATAAACTGGCTATTCGAAGTTTGGTAATAACCACAGATAACTTGCATAATCTGAGTGACTAACAAGAGAGTAACACATCCAAAGGAGCTGATCTGTCCATTTTAAATGTAAAAATATTAAAGCAAATAGAATAATGGTAAGCTTGAGGAAGAAAACCTTTAATGGTTAAGCAAGACTCATCCTCTGGACCGCTAAAGTCCTCAAACTTTAGCTAAGAGAACAAGGTTGGAAAGATTTCAGATCCCCTGTTAGGAACCTGTGTGCTTTCCATAGACCAAGGCTCATAAGCAGCAGGACAAAAGCTGAGAGAAGAAGAGAAAAGTGTGGGGACAGCAGAGCAAGGCTGCAAAGAATGAGACACAGATGGGAGGAGATGAATTCTGGGATTTCTGACTCTTATTTAACTTGGCATCTCTAAGGGCCTTGTTCAAAGGTTTCTGGACCCCACACCTAGAGTTTCTGGCTGCTGGTCTGGGGTAGGGCTCCAGAATGCTTGCTTCTCAGGATCCCTAGTGATGTGGACACTGGTGATCACTGCCATGGCATGTGGCTTTCATGACATCTCTCCCCTGGCTTTCCACCTCCTTCCTTAGCCACCAGCTTGTATGTAAGTGGTTTTCATCACGAAGATTACTGAGTTCTCATGTAAAGATTAAATGGTAATGAAAAAAGATGCCTAGTCTGTAGAGTAGAACATTGGCTTTCTTAAAGGGTTACAATAGTATTTTAGTTTTACTTTTACTCATACTAGTTGTGAAGTAAGTAAATGTGGTTCTACCAATTTAGTTTTGTGATATAAATTTAATTTTGTGATATAAATTTTGCTTGCAAATGAGCACCTAAAATGATATCATGAATCTTATTCATACATCTACTCCCTATATAAAAAATGTCATTTAGACTGTAAGCCCACAATATTCACTCAGTAATGTGATCTTAAATAATGTTCATAAATAAGTATCCATTTTCACATACCCCAAAGGCCTTTGCACCTGCTATTCATGATGAAGAGATGTTTCTTTTCTTTCCCTCTGTCAAATACCCTTACTTTATTCAAGTTTCTTTTCAAATTTTACTTTTTTTATTGCCTATAATGAGTTACATTATTTAATGGGCAAACGATGAGTTGTTACCCCCAGTTCCCCAATGCTCCTCTTCCCCATCCCCAATCAGCTGGATATCCTCCTCCATGTGCAGTCTGGATCAGTCCTTGGGGCTGGAGACCATGGATAGCCTAGGAGTCAGCCCGGTTCTGCTGGTCCTAGTGTGTTGTTACCGAGGGGGGCCATGTCTCTGGATATTCTCCCCCACCAAGGCTCTCACAATCTTTCCGTCCCCTCTTCTGCTCAGTTCCCTGAGTTGTGGTGGGTGAGTATTAAGGCTTTTCTATTGTTGAGGACTTAGGGGGTCTCTGTATTTTAGGTTGTGTCAAAAACCATTGGTGTCTGTCTCACTGGCTTATCCTGTGTTGACTGATTGGCTGTGACTATGGGTCACTTGTTCATCCCATCATTCTCTGCGGGGTTCCATATGGATCCTCCACAAATGTTACTTTATCTGAAAGGGTTTCCCAAACATCACTCTAAAATAACAACCACACATCACTCTTATCCCCTTCACCCTATTTTTCTTAACACATATCATAATTTTTTCACTGTTTGTATAACTGGTGTTCTCCCACCAGAATTAATGCTTTGTGAGACCAGGGACTTTGTTTTGTTTTGTTTTTTAATATTTTATTTATTCATTTTCAAGCAGAGAGATAGAGAGAGAGAGAAGACCGGGGCCACCACGTTATGGGTCTGGCATATGTGGGTACTGGGGAATTAAACCCGGGGCCTTAGGCACTGGAGGCAAGTGCCTTACCGCTAAGCCATCTCTCCAGTCCCGGAACTTTGTTTTTTCATCGCTCTGTCTGCCTCTGCTAAACCTAATTCACAGTACACTCAATAAATTTTTAAGTGAATTTGGTGAAAATCTTTATCAATACACCAATCCTACATATAATTCATTGTATTCAGTTATAATGTATTTCTTACTAATTGAAATTGATTTGAATGTAGCTTACGTCCCTCACAATTCTCTGAATGTTTCCAAGATCACGGCATGTGTTCGCATGTCTGTGGGTCACACTCATGCTCACATGCAAGTGCTTTAATAGCAGAGATTATCACATGTACCTGTAATGCATTTAATATTTAACCATCAAATAGCAGGATTTCCCTAATTCATCACATCACTAATAAGAAAAGCAGGTAAACCAGTAAGACCTGTTTATGGCTAACATAGGAAACTCCTAAAAAGAATTAATTTTCAATGTTAAAAGTGTGGGTGGTACACACCTTTAATCCTAGTGCTCGGGAGGCAGAGGTAGTTGGATCACTGTGCGTTCAAGGCCACCCTGAGACTACATAGTGAATTCTAGGTCAGCCTGGGCTAGAACAAAACCCTACCAAAAAAAAAAAAAAAAGATATTTTGTTCACTGTAGACTTAAAAAGTTAGGCAGTACAGGAGCCTTGTATTCAAACAACTTGACAAACTTTTTTGTACAATAACACAAAATTCTGTATATAATCTTGACTTATTTGAGAAAAGTATAGCAGTATGAAAAAGAACAAATTCAAAGTGATATGTTGCCTTCAGATATCTATACATAAAGCCAAGTAAAACTATTTCATCCTATAGAAGAGACCAAGATAATTCATCAAACACATGAAGCATATGCTTGGGAGATATTTAACCTAAATCTCAAAACTATTTAAAACTTCCCTTTAAAAAGAAGCTAATACGTAACTCATTTCACAAAAGAGCAGATACTGAGTAACAGAGAGAATGTCACACACCAGATGTGTAAGGAGACAGTCGTGACTGCTGGATGTGGCCGAAGCCTGCACCTGGCTCAGCATTTGCCTTTCTTCTCTCTGGCCTCCACTGAGCTTTAGACATGGGAACACACCTTATCTTATCACTGGTCTCTCCAGGTAATTTTGCTAAAACATTTGCTGTGATGACTTTGAGGGGTCCAGCAGTCCTGATGAGTGAGTGTGTGTGTGGGGGGGTGAATTCTATGAAATTCCCATAACATCAAGCCTTTCTATCGGCCAGGCCAGTGTTTCCTACAAGCAGTGTTAGGAATGATTTACTTCCAACCCATGTGACACTTCAGAACTGGACTTGTCTATCATTCCATGGTCTGCTGAGCTGAAGCAACAGCAGGGGGCAGAGGGAGAGGGGGGACCTGGGTCTAGAAGATCAGACCTGAAGGGTGTACTTGAGGGGCTGGAAGCCACCAGGACTCAGGACAACTTTTATGCTTCCAAGTCAGCAGATCAGCATAGAAAGCAGGCAAAGCCCAGGGCACAGACACTTGGATTGTGCGCACCTGCTATCCTCCTGAGGCAAGAGCCCGCTCCAGCCGTCCGTCTTCATAGCCCAGAAGGAAAAAGAATCCAGAAATGACACAAAGTACTTTGGGCAGAATCGTTTCTAAACATGTTTCTTAGAGGATTTCGACAATGCATCTGTGAGTTTTAAATATGAGTGTGGTACTCATGGAGCGTGGCCTGCAGGAGTAGAGTCCACTTGGAAGCAGTTGCCCTAAGAAGCACTAATAGGAACCTGGGGGCAGCAGGCAGCTGATTCTACAGACGAATAAACACTTTCCTTCACGTCTTTTACATAAAGAGGTCTCAAGTGCTTGAATCATTAATTGAATCTGTTCTCCCCATAGTCCCAGAAAAACACTTGGTCAAATTCCGCTTCATAATTTCAAACATGTCCAAGTTCCTCAGAATGAGGCAAACATGAGCTTCTACCCACATGGATTGAAGGAAAAGAGAAGTCTGGAGACAAGGTGGAACAGTGGTTAAGAACTCAAGACTGAGCGATAGTATCCACCTTGTTACCAGCTACTGGAACCAGTTGCTAGCTCTTTGGGGTCATGTGCTAGCCCATATGACCTATAACCTGGTGGCCTGCTTTGTGTTGATGGTATTGAAAGCCAATAAAATACTTAGCTCCTCCAGAAGGAAAAAAAATGCATTCAGACTCTGGATCTAGACTGCCTGGGCTTGAGTCTTAATTCTGACACCAGCTATGTGACGCTGGGGAAGTCACTTGAAAGAGCCAGACGATGAGAATAACAGCACATCTGCATCACAGGCCCTTTGTGATGCATACAGTGTCCCTGAAAGCGTGTCTAGCACTCAGAAAATACTGGGGTTGGATATGGGCACACTGTCATTGCCAGCACATTGTACCACCACCGTCACCTCCTCCACTGCACCGCCACCATCACCCTCCTCAGCATCAGTATCATCACTGACATTGTCACCATCACCACCATCATAACTGCCACCACCATCATTTCAGGAAAGTTTAGTCTAGACTCAGACCTGACTTTGAATTCAGTTTACAAAAATAAATAAATCCACCCCCCAGCCACCCAAACCATCTAGAAAATGAGCAGGATACAGTATATCTCGAAAGGATAAATAACCCAATGATTTCAATAAGCAAATAGCGAAACAGAGAGTGAGCCTATGATTTTTGAAAACAGATACATTTACCAATCACACTTATGAAACAATTTGAAGCATTAGTGCTGATTGGATATCTGATAAACCTGAAGGAATTCCTGCTAAACCTTTAGCCTGATAAAAGGATTATGGATATGGTGCATCTCCTAAAGCTATACTCCCCAACATCACAGCCAGTAGACACATGTGGCTACTTACACTAAGAGTCTAAGAGTCTCACTCGCCACATTCTGAAAACCCAGTAGCTAAATGTGACAAGTGAGTACAGGTGTATGATATTCTTACAATCAAGGGAAATTCTCCTCACGAAAACATTTATGGGTGAAAAGATATGAGGACTGAAAAATAAAATACAATTGAAAGGATGGGGGGTGAAAGTTGGGATAAGGCAAGGTTGGCTTTCCTTTGTTGCAGAGGAGATGGGTTCAGGCGACTGCTCTGAAAGTCAGCTTTGAGTCACCCTGGCTAGGGAATATTTCCCAGTTACTCAATCAAACACTAACCTAGCTGGTTCTGTAAAAGTATTATGTAGATGTGAGTCAAGTCTATGAGCAGTTTACTTAAAGGAGACCATCCTGGATTACTGGGGTGGATCTTATTCAATCTGCTGCAGGATCTAAACAGCACCTGAGGCTTCCCACACGGGGCGCTCCATTGTGGACAGCAGCTCACTGGCCACAGATCTGAGTCTTTCTTAGTTGGCAGAAGTCAGTTCCTTGCAACAGATCTTACTGGTCCTATTTCTCTGACTAAAACCTAATTAAGAGCCTACTTCACCATCTTAAAACAGTATCTACTTAAAAAGCCATTGTGAAATAAACACAAATAGCTTAGCATGGTGTCTGATGCCTGAGAGTCTCTATAAATGGTAGGTAGTATGATCTTTATTTACACCATGTCTCATTTTGAAAAAAAAAATTACAGTTCCCGAAACACAAAATACTCACATGCTATACTTGTTTTGTATTATTTCATTTTAATCTCACTTTATCTGGCCAACCTAACAGGCTCCAGTAAGGACATGGGTAAAATGTCCACCCGTTCTTAAATTCTTGAATTAAACCAAGTAAGAGCATATGGACACAAAAAAATTTCAGCGCTCAGGAAAAACTTTTGTGCCATCAAGTTTGTAACCTTATTCACAAAAGTGCAGAATTTTAACAACCTAAATATCAAATAACAGGTAGCTGACTGTATTAAGTTATAGTGTAATTGGGTAGCGTATACACTGTGGCTATTAGAAAATGTTTCAAAGCATACTTAATTACATTCAGAAATGCTCAAGATATATTAATTTTAGAAAGTAGGCTGCAATATTCTCTTTTTTGCCAATTTATTTTTGAGACAGTGTTGCTATGCATACCAGATTTTCCTTGAACCCTCTACCCTCCTATCTCTGCCTCCCAAGGGCTGGGGTTACAAGTATACACCACCACACATAGCTTTAGGCCAAAACATTTTATAAGCAATAAGATTCCAACTTTTAAAACACATATATAATAGTCTACCAGGAAGTATATAAAATGTTCACCATGGTTGTCTTAGGTAATAAAGTTATAAGATGACTTTTCATTTTATTAAGTCTTACTGTATTGCAATATAATTTTTATAGAGCAATATACTAAGAAGAGTTGGTAAGTTCTGAAAAATGTATACCCAATTTAACCATTAGCTCAACAAAAGATAACCTTTCCATGATCACAGAACATTGTCTGACAGTATACAATTACCCTCCTTATGATTCAGTCAACTGCAGATCAACAATATTAAGAAAAAATATGAGCAGGGTGTGGTGGCGCATGCCTTTAATCCCAGCACTCGGGAGGTAGAGGTAGGAGGATCACCGTGAGTTTGAGGCCACCCTGAGACTACATAGTGAATTCCAGGGTTAGCCTGGACTAGAGCGAGACCCTACCTCGAAAAATCAAAAAAAAAGAAAAAAATATGAGTTTATGTTAAATTTGTACAGATTTGTTGTTATTGTTCCCTGAACTATATAAATACTATTTATATGTGTGCTTACACTATATCATGAGCATTTTCAGATTTTGTTATCTACAGGACAGGGAAGGGCTAGAGCTGACCTCAAAAAAGACCAGTTGTATACAGTGTGCTCACACCGTTCCCCTCTCCTTCCCTTTTTCATCCTCCCTTTCCCTCCCCACCCCCACATACACAGAAAGCAACCTGCATTTTTTTTCTGGTTATACTCATTTTTTTGTGTACGTGTGCTGGCCTGAAGCTCACCATGAAACCCAAGAACCTTGGACTTGCTAAGCTCTTCCTGCCTCTGCTTCCTGAAGTGCTAGGATAGCAAACATGAATTTTCCAAACTTTCCAGTTTATTGTATAATTTGACTTCTTTTTTTAAGGATTTTTTAAAGAGCTTTTTAAAAAATTATTTTATTTATTCATTTTTAAGCAGAGAGAGAGAGAGAGAGAGAGAGAGAGAGAGAGAGAGAGAGAGAACATCAAGGCCACCACCTTGTGGGTCTGGCTTATGTGGGACCTGGGGAATTGAACCCAGGGCCTTAGGCACTGGAGGCAAGTGCCTTAACCACTGAGCCATCTCTTCAGCCCCTAATTTGACTTCCTTTTTGAGCACGTGTATGTATGTTTTGTTTGGGCAGTTACATGTGTGCATACATGTATATCTGCGTGGCTGCATGTATGTGTGGTTGCATGTGTGTATCTGTGTGGTTGCATGTATGCATGAATGTATGTGTATCTGTGTGGTTGAATGTATGTATACATGAATGTGGAAACCAGAGAACAACTTAGGTGTCATTCCTCTTAAGCACTGTCTACTTTTTTTGAGGCAGCATCTCTCATTGGCTTAAAGCTTGCCAAGTAGGCTATCCTGGCTGGCTAATGAGTAGGCATCTGCCTGTCTCAGCCTCCCCAGCACTGGGATTAAAGTGTATGCCGCCATGACAGAAATTTTCACATGAGCTCTGAGGATCAAACTCAGGTCCTCATGCTTGTAAGGCAAACACGTTAGCCATTGAGCCTTCTCTCCAGCCCCAGTATTTTGACTTCTAAAAATAAATTTTTTCTAAAAATTAATTTTATAATGAGTTGAAATGCTACCAACTTCATTCATTTCCTTGATAATGAACAAGCCTGCTAGTAATTCCATAATTAAGTCTGCTCTCTAAGGTTACCAGTATTTTGGGTATACCACATTATTTGTTCATGTCTGTCATATTTTCATCAAAAAAATCCTTTAAAGTTGTGTAAATTATATACTCTAACTTAACAAAGGGGATCCAAAAGGGAAATAATTTATAAAGTTCCTAGCTATTAATAAGAAGAAATTGAAAATAACTTATAAAAACATTTATTCTGGATGTTATGAAAAATGCTAGCCTGCAGAGTTCATCAACAGAAAACACTACAGCCATACTCCACACTGAAACAATGTATCATTACCAACACTTTATAATATCATCTAAAACAACCAAAACTAGATTTTAAAAAAAATAAAATAAAACTTGTAAGTCATCATTTCCCTGTTTTATTAGCCAACAAAGGTTTTAGCCATGGAAATTCTCCTTGGGGCTTCTGTGACCATGACTGAAAACAGACACACATCTACAAGGATCTTAGACCCAAATGTGCACTACAACTTGTGACACAAAAGGAGGATCTATGGCTGGGTGTTCAGTATTTGCTGGATTGTTTTTTTTTGTTTTGTTTTTTGAGGTAGGGTCTCACTCTAGCCCAAGCTGACCTGGAATTCACTATGTAGTCTCAGGATGGCTTTGAACTCACGGCAATCCTCCTACCTCTGCCTCCCGAGTGCTGGGATTAAAGGCATGTGCCACCACACCTGGCTTATTTGCTGGTTTTGACAGTTACTCTCAACAGCCAACTATATCTGTATTCTAACCCCATACCGCAGTTGGACACAAACCAATAAACCCACTATTTCTGGATCCACACACTAATCCTGGGAGCGATATGTGCTAAGGGTTGCATGTAGCTTGGTAAGGGAACACTAAATAGCAAAGCATCTGAAACTATAGTGGAATATCATCCAGTCCAAAAATGGGCTGGAATAAGCAAGGAATGGGTATATCCACACAAACACGTGCCAGCATTTTCCTAGTGTGATCTTTAAAGAAGACCCATGACATGAAAACTGTGCTTGTAATCATACTAAGATGTTACCCAACTGTTCCACTGTATTCACATGTTCACTAAAAATGGAAAAAGCTCTTTGCTTTGTGGTCACTACAAGGATGAGGACCAATAAGTTGAATTAAAAAAAAAAACCTGGCAATTCTCCAGGCAGTATAGATTATCAGTGTCTGCTTATTAAAATGTGGGCTTCAGTCTGGTACTCACATTTTCATTACAGATTTTGTTGCTCCCTCTACCAGCTCCATATCCTACAAGCATGGTTTACTAAAAAATCCAAAGACATTACACAGATTCACCTAGAAAAAAATAGTAGTTGTGTTTGGTTCAAACATGCTTTTGGACTTGAATGAAGATTTTATTTATTCATTCTGAAATTGACTTATGTTTACTCTCTGTCTTTTGGGCCATTTAGAATGCAATCAAATATTTACAGGCTATAAAGCAAGATGACAACTCAGCTAGCAAACTTAGGTCAGAGTACAGAACAGTAAAAGGAAAACTCAGTGTCCCCAGCACTCTGAACTGAACCATTCGATCACCCAGCCACAAGGCCCCTGCCTCACCCTCCAATACACTCAACTGACTGCTTACTACCTAGCACACACCTTGCCAGTACTCAATCCTCATACCTCCAACAAAAGCCTTCAAAGGCTTCCTACAACTTACAGCATCTGCCCTGCCTAGACTAATTACTTGGTCAGTTCACCTTCCCCTGCCTACCTCCCAATATGCCCTTAAACCAATCACAATCAAACAATTAAAGCCAGTAGACCACACTTTTTTACTGCTTCCACCTAAGCTCATCCTCACTACAGGATCCACCAAATAAATATCTTTGTGCATCCCTCATGGTCTTTCTCCACTTACCTCCTTCACAAAAGCTTCTACAAAATCTCCCAGCTTTGACCATGAATCCCATCACGCCTGCATTAGAACGGTAAGGTCTACACATAGGACCCTTTCCCAATGGCCTGCAAACTCCAAAGGCCATGGCTTTCATATTCTACTTCTCTTTGTATCTCCAAAGATACACCTCTCAATTTTCAGTGACCATTTTCGGATATGACAATAACTTAGATCAAACCTATTTTACGGGAAATTATTTTGTTTAGAAAAGAAGTGTGGTTATAATAAGCATGGAAACTCTGAATGCTTCTCAGCTGCTGACAAAAAAAATGGAGCAGCTGGGAAGTGTCAGGCTTCGCTCCATCAGCGAGGGAGCAGGTCGGGTCAAAGATGCTGCGTGAGGTGTGACAAGGCAGTTATACGAAGGAAGTATCCAGGTGTTCTGTGGAGAGAGAAAATCCTCACTCACACACCTATTTGGAATTCCATCAGTCTATACCACATATGTGCAAAAGCACAACTGCTTTAAGGCATTTCCAAATAAGCTGTGATCTGTGCACAGGACCCCACAAGAGCCTCACCTCATTCAATAGTGTTTCGAAGCATAACATTCCCACCAAGCACTAGCATGGTGCTGAGGTTTAAAGGAAATGTGACCAAGACAGGTCCCAAATCCTCACAAATAAGTCCAATTCAGTATAACAGCAGTTATGCAAGACAGTGTGCAGATTCTGGGAGGAAACTGAGCGCTAAGGGGAGAGCCATAGCAGAATGCACTGGACTCCGACAGACAGCTTCAGGAAGGAGGCTGTGCCACATGGAGGTCGGGGAAGTCACAGAGAGAAGTTTCAGCTGCTGGACTCGTAAGTTTGTCAAAAGCCTGGTGATTTCAAGCCACCTACTCAGGAGGCCGAGGCAGAAGGATATAAAGTTCAAGGCAGCCTGGGCAACTCAGAGAGGCTCTGTCTCAATAGCAAGTGGGCTGGGATATAGCTGCAGTAGAGTGTCTGCCTAGCCTGTGCTCGGTTCCATCTGAGCTCCATCCCAGCCCCCCCCCAAACACACTGATATGTATGTCCCGTTTTGTGCCAATACAATAGTTTTTTTTTAAATATTTATTTATTTGAGAGAGAGAGAGAACACCAGGGTCTCCAGCAACTGCACAAACTCTAGAAGCACGTGCCACCTTGTGCATCTGGCTTTATGTGAGCACTAGGGAATCGAACACAGGTCCTTCTGCCTTGTAGGCAAATGCCTTAACCCCTGAGCCATCTCGCCAGACCACAAAGTTTTGATTACTATGTCTCTGCAGTAAACTGTGTTTCCATTATGTCCACATTCTTCCCTAAGTAATAGTTCTTCTCATGAGAGGAAAAGAGACATGTTCAATCAACTTCTTCTCCACAAGTATGTTTCACACTTCAAAACGATGTCCTATGAGCTCCTGAAGCATCAGCACAAGTTGAGTTTCACAGATGACAAAATTTCCACTACATTGCTTCCTCATTGAAGTGAGAGGCTGAAAGGGCCAAGGATGTGTGACAACAAAAACACTCTTCCAAACCCTCTCCGGACAGAACTAAAACCTCTTAAAGGACTTGCATATCTTTTGAAAGAACACTGTTCACAGAGAATGCCATCCCTTCACTTGTTCACATGTATGGATGCTCTTCACATCAGATACCTTGGAGCTGGGAACACATGCTTAACAAATACACATTCTATTTGCTTTAATTTCCCTACGTCCTTATCTTTCTGAAGACAAAGAGTTACACTAAATCTTAGGGCCCTAAAATGCCACTGTCCACCAAAGGAAAGATTATCCTACAAAATAAACTGCCTACTAAATTATGAATGGAAAACTAAGATGAAGATTGAGAATTTCAATAGACTTGAATTATAAAGAAATGAATTATTTCACTTTGCGTCAAAATATTGTTATTTTCCTTAAGCACAGAAAGAAAAAGTGATGTGTTAGCAATAGAGTATTTCTGATTTAATATCAATTCACCTTTTTTTTTTCAAGAAAGATTATCACTGTGTAGCCCAGAATGCCTCAAACTTGAGATACCACTGCCTCAGCCAATGAGTGATCAGCTTACAGGTAAGTGCCACCATCCTATTTGGCTGTGGGTTGCATCTGGATACTTGTGTGGAATAGTGGTTTAAAGGAAAACTCTTCACAGCCATTAAATCAACACAGGATAAGCCAGTGAGACAGAAACCAATGATTTCGACACAAAGACCTCTAAGCTCACAACCTTAAAGCAGCCTTAATACTCATCCACCACGACTCAGGGAACTGAGTGGAAGAGGGGGCGGAAAGATTGTGAGAGCCGTGGTGGGGGAGATTATCCAGAGGCATGGCCAGGAGAACCTG